>ML258509.1:0-52986 GCA_005239495.1 Nicotiana undulata | reverse complement strand
GGAGGGGGGGGGAAGGGGTAAGTGTGGGGGAGAAATTAAAAAATAGCTAGATTTACAAGTGGTCATTCAAAAATAGCCACACTTTAAAAAGTAATTGGAATTTAGCCACTTTTCATGTAAAGATAAATCTGACCGAAAACACTATTTAAAATCTGAAAAATACTCTAGTATATTATACTGGAGTTTCAGCATAAGTACACTGGAACTACAACATATTATAATGGAGTTCCAGCATAAGTATACTGGAACTCCAGCATAATATAATGGAGTTCCACTATAAGTATACTAGAACTCCAGCATAATATATTGGAGTACCGGTCCATTATAATATGCTGGAAGTTCATACACAGGCGCTCGAATATGCAGTATATTATGCTGGAACTTTTCGCGTGTCGGAGTTACAGCATAATATGCTGGAAGTTTATACGCAGGTTCACCGAAACCAGTATATTATGCTAGTCCGGTCTCTGTTGCAGCAAAATAGTGGATATTTTTCAATGACTTGGCAAACGCTAGCTATTTTTGAATGACCAATCCGAAAACTGGCTAGCCCGTGCTAGTTTTACAATAAGGGGTCCTAAGCAAGTGCTTTACTTGCTTGGCCATTAGGCCGGCCCTCGATGTTGTGTATATAAAGGAACAATTACATTGTATATCACCCGACCAATATTATTACCAAAAGAGCCCATATTTTGAGATTTTACCCGCTGAGGCCCATATTGTATATATCTTTGAAATAAAATTTCAATGTTTAACCCAAACAATCTTCACTCATCTCTTCTATATTTTCTCTTCTTTTTCTCTCCACTCCAGTGGCCACCTCTCCTAAGTTTGTTATAAAGACAAGATTTTGATATCCAAACAAAAGTTAAGTTGAGGAAGTTAGAAGCTTTTTCATATCTAAATATTTATGAAAGAATCGTGCTCAAATTCGAGTGGGTGCTATTGGAATTAATTGATTCAAGAAGCTTCAACCTAGAGATTTGGTTCAGTTGGTCTACATTACGACTCTTTGAAATTTCTTCAAGATTGAAATTCCGGAGTGAAAAAGCCGAACTAGGTTCTTGATTTTTGTTGAAATTTCTTCAAGAATGATGTTCTAGACTGAGAGTTTAAAGCTATTTCAATTTATGAGTTTTTTTTAAACAGATTTGAGGAAGATGTATTTTGGTGAAAAAAATCAAATAGGTGTTGATTAATACCGGTGGAATTATTTGGGTGAAGCTAAAAATATTGAAAAAGCTTTTAGTAACTTAAATCTAGAGTACTGGGTTGAATGAGCATGATTAACGTTGGTTTTGAGAAAAGAAAATTGAAGGTGAAATCCAATTTTCGTATACAACATTATATATCATTATACAATATTATATAACATTATACAAAATTATAATGTGTATAATATTCTATATATTGTGTGTAAATGGTGTTATACAACATTACTTTTTCTATTCGCGATTTTCTGTTCGACTTTGGTGCAGTGGTCTTTCTCTTTGAAATAAGTTTTTCTTTCACATATGTAGTTAAAGCTAATTTTTCTTGTGTTGGTGAAATACTGGATATACATTTTTATACCTTTCATATACGACTTTATACCTAATTATATATTTTTATACATGTACAACATATATGAACTTAAAACTGAAATTAAATTTTCAAGTTGCATTACAGGTGGATTGCATTGTTGCAATTGCAATATATATATATATATATATTGCAATTGCAACAATGCAATCCACCTGTAATGCAACTTGAAAATTTAATTTCAGTTTTAAGTTCATATATGTTGTACATGTATAAAAATATATAATTAGGTATAAAGTCGTATATGAAAGGTATAAAAATGTATATCCAGTATTTCACCAACACAAGAAAAATTAGCTTTAACTACATATGTGAAAGAAAAACTTATTTCAAAGAGAAAGACCACTGCACCAAAGNTATATATATATATATATATATATATATATATATATATATATATATATATATATGATCGATTTAAGCTGATTGTGTGCAAAGAACAAAATAATCACATATAAATCTATACAATTATATCCAGACGATGGTGTTATAGTATGAGAGTTTCATGAGTTATACGAATGAAAATATACAATAATGGCTATGCAGATGCAAAACAGCTCTGTGAACTGTACTTTTATGCAATTATCCCGTATATAAACACTCATGTAGATATATTAAACACTTCTTATTTTTGGTGGTAGGAGGCGGGGACCAACTGTCCTCTTTACTTATGTTACAAATTTATTTGCATTGTATATTTATATCAAACCGATAAAGGAATGACATATTTGTAAATAACTTCTCTCACTTAATCATGATTAATTGTAATACGTATTTTCTCTTAATAAAATAATTAACCATAGTAAATTAGTATAACTTGGTATAAATACTCGGCACGAGCAAATTTTCACCTTTACTAATTTGAGTTTCCTATTTTATTTTGAATCTTTGATTAAGCTATATTTGATCGAGCGGAAATAAAAAGTATTGAAAAAAAAGAATCAAAAGGGCTAATTATTTACCCGTAAAATAATACAATTAAATTTATTACGTTGTTTATAGACAAAACTGATTTATTCCAAAAATGATAAAGGGATAAAATTAAAAATAAGACTTACAATTGAAATTGAAGAAGATGACAAGCCTAGCTCCGAACGCAATGTCTCCGAGGACAAAAATAAAAGCAATGTACAAGAGCAAATAAAGTTGTTTGATTGCGAGTGAAAGTGAAATATAGCATATGTTTTACCAAGAATTTCCTGTGTTGCAATGGCTGTTGAGCCTGCTATTTATACCTATTCATAGGGAAACAGGATCCTAGGATCAAGCTCCACTTAAATGATAATAAAGGGATCATTGATGAATACGTAACGGCAGGGCATGAATGCAAATATTTCCTGCAACGGTGCTCATTTAAACGAGAGAATATTCTTTCATTGAATATTATCCGATGACAAATACTCGATCTGCTCCCGTTGACTTGCTTCCTTCCGGATTTCCCTGACCTCAATCATAGTTGATGTTCCGGTACTAATTTTTACTTGACTTGCCTTTTGTCGATTTTTGGCTCCACTATGTCATGCTATCATTCAACCATTTATTATGAATCAATTTTACCCTGTACACTAATCAAATCGAAGGTGTTTTCCTCTTAGTCCAATTATCCTATGACCATTTAACTTGGTACCTAAAGATTTCCTAACAGAGCTTGATTAAATAAGGACCTAGCAAAGCCGTATTTGATCGTCGTGTACATGCTTCGTTACAGTTTCGTTCATGTGCCAGCCAATTAACAGTTAAGCAGATCTTTTTTTCTTGTTAGTGGTGGCAAAATGGTTAAAATAAATAGTTAACCATCCATATTATTCGCTAAAAAATGGGTTGGATGATGAATTTTTAAAAACGAATCAAACACGAATAAGAATCATATGATAACTAATGTGTTTAACTTTTACATTTGTAAAACTTCAAATTGGGGGTTCCTCAACTTTGGGAGACTAGAAATTCTCTCGAAAGTGATTTTATTCAAGAAGTCATGAATAATATAGTTACTCATATTATTTGTCGGTTAACTCGTTTTTTATCCGTGTTAAACATAGTTTTGGTCGAATAATTTATCTGTTTTTCTGTTACCCGCTTTCGATCTGATCCGCTCGTTTGCCCCCAAATTATAGTTTGTGTGTGTGTATATATTTACCTAAACTAAGTTTCTAAACCATGTGAAAGTATTTTTCTTTTTTTTTAACATTGGTAGTTGTGACTTGTGATGAGGAAAGTCGAAAATTTGGAGCTATTTAATGATAGGTATGAATGTTGGTTGCCTACTCTCGCTTCTTAGAGTTGGAGCAAATGGTGCTGTCTGGTTCAAATTATGGCGAGGTAATTATAATAGACGCTTTTTTCCTATTTATTCAAATGTTGATAGATAGAGTTATTCGGTACTTGATGGCAGATTTTTTAAAAACTAAATTAAGTTGGGCCACACTTAACTATATATCTCAGGGATATATAGGTTAGGTCACTGAACTAACTAGTCCAACAATAAAAACCTAATTTTATGCATAGAGACGAAACATAACACTAGATTATAGGTCAAGTGCCTAATTTGTTATGCTCCTTCTATACTTAGGGGTCGTTTGGTGCGGTGTATAAGTAATGCAGGGGTTAGTAATATATGGGTTAGTAATACAAGCATTAATTATACAAAGATTATTTTTTATGCATTGTTTGGTGTGGTGTATTAAAAATTAAAATGATTGCATTTAAGAAATTTAACTGTTTACAAAAATGCCCTCCATATTCTTTAACTTTAAGGGACTTTAAGGATAATTTTGTCTTTAATCATGCTAATGCATGCATTAATAGCCTTTGTATTGCTAATGTCATGATTTTCTATGCATTAGCTATACATAGAATAATACCAAATATGGTGTATAATTAATGCTTGTATTAGTTATACATAGGTAAAAAAAGTGTACCAAATAAGGTATTACTAATACACAAAGCTAATGTATGCATTAATTTCTCTAACACACTCTACCAAACGACCTCTTAGTGCATACTCAAGACGAGCTTTATTTATTTAAGACGGTGTGTTTGGTACGACGGAAAATGTTTTTCATGGAAAATATTTTTCAAGACAATATTTTCTTGGAAAACAAGTAGCAATCTTAAATATTTTCCGGTGTTTGGTACGCAAAGTAAGAAAAATATTTTCTCAAGAGTATTCTTAAATAATTTTGATACAATAAACATGAAGCCATAAACTTTCGAACCAACAACCTTCCGAACCCACAAATTTCATAAACTTTTGAACCGCAAAACTTTCGAAACCGCAAAATTTCGAACCCGTAGACTTCGAAATGCACGAACTCATAACTTTGGAACATGTAAAATTTTGAACCTATAAATCGACAGATGAAAAAAGTAAAACTAAAAATATATTTAAAAAAAATATTTTTTCGAGGGGGAGGACAGTGGGGTGGGTGGGGGTGCAGAGTAAAAAAGCGTAAATTTGAAAGTTACAAAAAAGTAAAAAAATAAATAAATTTGTGCGGGGTTGGAGGTGGGGTAGGGGGTGTTGTAGAAAAACGAAAAATACAAATTTCAAATTACAAAAAAAAAAAGTAAAAAAAATTTGTTTTTTGGGGGTGGGGTTGAGGGGTGATGTAGAAAAACGAAAAACAGAAATTTGAAATTACAAAAAAAAAAGTAAAAATAAATTTTTTTTTTGGGTGGGGTGGGGTGGGGTGGTGTAGAAAAACGAAAAACGGAAATTTGAAACTAAAGAAAAAAAAAGTAAAAATAATTTATTTTTTGGGGGTGGGGTCTGGGTGGGTAGTAGGGTGGGTGGTGACAGAAAAAAAAATCCAGAAGGCATGAAGTGGGGTTAGGTGGGTTGGTGAGGGTATGAAATAGGGTGGGGAAACTTGAGAAGAAGTTTTGGAAAATATTTTTCTTCTCTTGATAGGGAAAATATTTTGTTGATAAAAAAAATATTTTTCAAAATATTTAAACCAACCAAACATGGAAAAATTAGAAAATATTTTCCTATCACACCAAACACACCTTTAATCCCTTCCCTTCCATTGTCAAATTATATCACATTCCACCATAGCAAGAAATTGTCTCTCAACCCTCTCCCAACTTAATTAGCAGGACAGAAAAAAGCAACCAATTGTTTGTCTTTTTCTTCTTTTTAATAATGATTGTGTTCATTTTCACACTTCCGAGTGTTTCACATGTTACGTTTCATAACTCACTAGGTTCCGTAAAAGTTTATAGCCTGTTTGACCAAGCTTCTCAAGAGGTTAAAAGTATTTTCTTTTTTTAAATAATTTTTTTTTTAACTTGAGGTATTTGATCAAGTTTTTTTTGGTAAAAAAAATACTTTTGGAAAGTTTCAGAAGCAGTTTCTGAGAAGCAGAAAAAAGTATTTTCTTCCCAAAAGCAGAAGCAGAAGCAGTTTTGATTTTTCTTCTTACCAAGAATACCCTTAACAAAATATAGTATATACCAAAATAACCGTTAAACCTAGTACTTAGGATATTAATGTATAAATATTTCTTATTATTTTAAGGATAGCTTTCTAATATATAGTGACTTTAGGGGTGAATATTTTTATATTTTGTTGAATGATTTTCAATATATTTAATTTATATTAAAAGAATTAAGTACTTTTAAATTTTATTTTCATAGTTTACTTAAATAAAATGAAAAGATTTAATTATTGCATGTAATAACAAATTTTTGAGATTATTTATTTACTTGTAATAGTAACTATTAAGTAAATCTATTCATGTCCTTATTCGTAATTTGATACTTAAAAGCACTTTCTGAAAAGCTTGGCCAAACACAAATAATTGCTCAAAAGTGCTTTTCAGAGAGATTAGCCAAACACAAACTGCTTTTGAAAAAAGTACTTCTCAAAATAAGCTGATTTCTCCAGCTTATTAGCCAAACACAAACTGCTTTTGAAAAAAGTACTTCTCAAAATAAGTTAATTTCTCCAGCTTGGCCAAACAGGCTATTAGGCAGATGAAAAAAGTCGCCTAATTTTGTCTACGGCCAAAATTTGATCTCCACGGTTTGCAACTAGTTCATTGACGCTTAATTATTTTCGGGGCGAGACGTTGAGCTGGGAACGCTTTTCTTGAACCGACGATCTATCAGAAATATTATCTCTATTTCCACTAGGTTAGGGTAAGAATTTCGTATACATTATCTTCNACCCACAAATTTCATAAACTTTTGAACCGCAAAACTTTCGAAACCGCAAAATTTCGAACCCGTAGACTTCGAAATGCACGAACTCATAACTTTGGAACATGTAAAATTTTGAACCTATAAATCGACAGATGAAAAAAGTAAAACTAAAAATATATTTAAAAAAAATATTTTTTCGAGGGGGAGGACAGTGGGGTGGGTGGGGGTGCAGAGTAAAAAAGCGTAAATTTGAAAGTTACAAAAAAGTAAAAAAATAAATAAATTTGTGCGGGGTTGGAGGTGGGGTAGGGGGTGTTGTAGAAAAACGAAAAATACAAATTTCAAATTACAAAAAAAAAAAGTAAAAAAAATTTGTTTTTTGGGGGTGGGGTTGAGGGGTGATGTAGAAAANAGAGAGATTAGCCAAACACAAACTGCTTTTGAAAAAAGTACTTCTCAAAATAAGCTGATTTCTCCAGCTTATTAGCCAAACACAAACTGCTTTTGAAAAAAGTACTTCTCAAAATAAGTTAATTTCTCCAGCTTGGCCAAACAGGCTATTAGGCAGATGAAAAAAGTCGCCTAATTTTGTCTACGGCCAAAATTTGATCTCCACGGTTTGCAACTAGTTCATTGACGCTTAATTATTTTCGGGGCGAGACGTTGAGCTGGGAACGCTTTTCTTGAACCGACGATCTATCAGAAATATTATCTCTATTTCCACTAGGTTAGGGTAAGAATTTCGTATACATTATCTTCCGAGACTCTACTGTGGGATAATATTGACGTTGTAAGGGCCAAGGGGGTGGGGTGGGGTGGGGGTGGGGGTGGGTTCGAGGGGAGCTGCAGGCTTGTCAATCTTATCAACAAACTCCAGCTAATAATGGCAATAAATAAACCAATTAGGAAAACAGATTTCATGTCCACATCTATAAAGTTATCTACCCAGTACCTAACCCATTAGTTCAAGCTTTCTAGAGAATAACAGTTCTTAAGGAGAATGACTTATGAGAGAATTATGACAATAATGGTATCAATATCATATTTAATTTATCTGATAATTTATTAGTATTAGATTATTCTAATCTCTGATTCTTGGTAGAGCTTAATTAAGAAGCTTATCAACTTATAGCTTAGAAAAGCAAAGCTACAATCAGCTAACCAGCTTACTTAAGCAGCAAATTATGGGGAGAAATTCAAAAATAGCCAGATTGACAAATCATTCAAAAATAGCCACACTTTCAAAAGTAATAGAAATTTAGCCACTTTTCATGTAAATATAAATTTGAACGGAACACTATTCATACACAGGTGTTCGAATCTCCAGTATATTATGCTGGAACTTTCCGCGTGTTGGTTCCAGCATAACATGCTGGAAGTTCATACACAGGTCCATCGAACTCCAGTATATTATGTTGGACCGATCTCTGTTGCACTAAAATAGTGGCTATTCTTTAAGGACTTGGCAAATGGTGGCTATTTTTGAATGACCAGCCCGCAAACTGGCCAGCCCGTGCTATTTTTACCAAAATATGGTCTACATTTTCTTTCTATACCTCCAATCAGCCATAAGCTCGTACAAGCAGCATTTAAAAGTTAAATAGCCAAAAAAATTAGTGATTTTTACACAGTTTATCTGCCTCGCACAATAATAGCCGTCACATGTATATTTTTTGTATATTAATGTATAAGGTAATAAATAATAAACATATTTTATACACAATCAGTGTATATTTTTTGAATATTTGGCTAGCAGCGGTAATTACTTTTGGCCGACCGGTCAAAATGCAGCTCCGTGCACCAAGCATCCCGCATTCATGCAGGGTCCGAGGAAGGACCACACGCTGAAGGGTGTAATGTAGACAGTCTACTCTAATGCAAGCATTAGTGGTCACTTCCACGGTTCGAACTCGTGACCTATAGGTCACACAGAGACAACTTTATTGTTGCTCCGAGGCTCGCCTTCAACAGGTCAAATGTGTTAAAATCCCAAAAAAATTATAGCATTCCTTTGGCATGACAAACAAATGAGCACCAGTAGGCTGTGAGAATTAGTATATCTTTGCCAGGAGCTGTTCAAGTTATATCATTCATCTCGTAAATGAAGCATTGGCTCAATGAAATATTTACAGAAGTCAAAAAAAGAGGTTACAGCTATAAAATTCTATAGGTTGTATTCTTATACTAAGTTCTGTAATGGCTCAACATGTGAGAAAGAACTCAGCTTTTGTAAAAACAAGAGTCAAGTAACTGTTAACCGACCTTTACGTCCCAGAGACTTCCACGACGATTCAACTCGCAATAAGTGTAATTTCTCAACAAATGCCTCTAGAACTTCAGCCTCTTCTTCTGGTGCAAAGGCCATGCAAATGCTAAGTTCCTGGACCGCCTCCTCGTATTCCCTGATATGTGTTCATACGTCAATCGTTAATAGTACTATGAAAAGTATCAGAAACTGGAGAAAAGAATAAAAACATATTAAATTGAGCGTCGTTATTTACCTGCTATAGTACAACATCATGCCGTGGTCTCTCCTCATAGCCCAATTGTGCGGCTGCAGAATCAGCAATCTCTGCGACGCCATAATAGCCAGCCTAGAAAGTTGGTACCATCCCAGATATAATGTCATTACACGTGAAATAGATACTACGACACAAACTAATCCCCTAGAGCTAAGGTCAGAACATTCATCATGATAATTAGGAAAAAGACGTTTCTTAGCTGCGCCAAACTAGTTAAAAGAACACCTGAGATTGTAGTCTTATATAAGCTATATAATATAGCCACCTGTGAACAGTTCAATAATAAATGAATCTATTAGCGCTGTTCTCTCGCATGTTTCTGCACTTCGGATAAAACTTAATGCACCAGAAATGATGATACTCAAATGCCAAGAATACCCTGTTCATTATAACCAACTCAGACAATACCACGATGTGTAAATGGACATGAAAATTTCATTCTTACTAACATATCGAAGGAGTAGTGCAAGTTAGACATTATCAGCTAGATCACTGTAGTTTAGATATGGAACGGACTTTCTCAAACCAAAATGGAGCTATAGTTTCCGGGAACCTACTATGCTTGACAAACTAAAAACCAGATGAAGGAATTAAAACTATGCAATATTTCAGCAATAGTAGATCAAGTGGTTGTTTTCTGTAGTAAGTTAGAATTAGACAGTTGATATAATAATGTCGCCAAAATTCACAATTCTCCCTTTCTCATGCCAAGGTTGCAAATTAGCATCATGAACCTGTAGGAATACAAAGTCGGCCTGCTTAATCAGGAAAAAGAACCGGTGCTAGTAACAAAGACAAAATAGAGCATATGATTTTTACCTCAAATCTTGAGGTCGCAGCAAAGGTACACTTGAAGCATCTGCCTTCTTAAACTTCTCATCAGAGTTATCCACAGACCTAAGTGGAGAAGTCAGCATCAAACCATGATTTGCTCTTGACGCGCGTTTCCAGTGAAGCCTCTGCAAAATAAATTTGATTATTGATCAACTATTTTGCCAAAGTTATCAACGACGACATTAATACTCATAAATAATACCATGAGATTTATGAATATTAAAAGGTCCAACAGACTCTACCTTTTAGAAGAATAAAACTCACCACGAGATTTGCCAAAGCAATTCCGATAATATCTCGGTTTGTTGCAATCTCAAGCCCTGATAGTGAATCGCTATCGATGTCTGAGGCCTTTGATCTAGGGTCATTGACACACTTTCCATTAACAATACCAAACAAGCTGTGACCAGAAGTAACCTTGAATAGCTCCTATAACAGTTTCAAAATGTAGATATGTCAACTCAATGAGACTCGAGATCATCAATGTATAAAAAGTAGTGAACGGACATGCCAAAGAAAAGATCGACAACATCCATTGGTTCAGACCAACATACCTCGGGGTTTCCAGTTTGAGGCCATATCAAGAAATCTTCCCCAATTCGAGATCCCACAATGGTCAGATTAAGTCTTCGACAAACTTCGATGTAAATGACACTAAGTAAAATTGCTGTACAGAAGTAAAGCAGCATGTCAGAACTCGAGAAGAATTGTGAACTTTCAGGCTTACGAATTACAAAGATTAATGATGATATTGGCAAGGAAAATTTAAGATATACCACTGCAATATCCAGAGCTTAATACTGAATGCAGGTATGAACATTTCGAATCCACTATCACAGAAGACCTTTTGAAACCCCTCGACTTAAAAAGAACTACGTTAACTGCATCCAAAACTTCAGCCAAATCGCATCCTATATCTCTCGGAACTAGCTCTGCCTCAACTTCCCTTGCAATTGAATCCAACTCGGCCATCCACTCGCTCATATTCTTTCCAGACAGAGGCATGGCTTCCACGCATTTCCAGTCCGGTGTCTCAGACGGCAACGAAGCAGATCTCCTTTCATTTTGGAGTGAATAAGCGTTGATTTCTCGGTTGAAAGCCATAAATGCCTCGTCTTCAGAAGCAACATAGAGCAAAGCCTACCCCGGATAAAAGAAAATGACAGACAGACAAATTAAGAGTGCAGATAATACAAGTAAAAAATCAAATGAAAGAAGCAATTTGCTCGCAAAAAGATGATGATATCTTATGATGATTCTCGGCTTCTCGCGATCCACACACAAAAGTTGGAAACTATCTATAAGCAGAATATTTCAAATAAAGAACTGCAAAGTGAACTCTATCCATTTCTGTTTCTTGAAACCAAGAAATTGTTTACAATCGAAATCAATGAATCAACTGCACTGAACAAAAGAGCTTGAAAAGACGAATAACTACCTTTGCAAGGGAAATATCTTTATCCTTAGACTGAAATGATATCTCCTGCGTAAACTTTTCCCTGGCATCTTTTAGTACCTGCCAAATCATGAAACTTCAGTCAATTCTAGGACCCGTTTGGTCATAGATTTTGCCAAAATAAACTTGGGTTTTATTTGACAAACACAAGTTTGGCCAGAAATTTTGCCTATATTTTGGCAAAATCCCAAATCCCAAAACCAGCTCAATAGTTGGTTTTGGGCCAAATCCAGCATAATACACATGTTTTTCCAAAATAAATTTGGAAAATATGTTTTGAAAATGTATGTCTAAACACATTTTCATCTTCAAGCCAAACTTCACCAAAAACAGATTTTTCAAAAAAAAATTGGGAATCTGTGACCAAACGCTAGCTAAATTTATACCACGATACTCCAACAGACAGAAACGATAGGCCCATTCATATACTCCATCTGTTCCATTTTACGCAACATTGTTTCTTTTTTTGTCTCTTCCAAAGAGAACAATACTTTTCTACGATCGGAAACAATTTAACATCAAGTGAGATGATCTTTTAGCCACATAAATGTCATGGCATGTTAAAAGTACACGTTATAAAAGTTTTCATTTCATTCTTAAACTCCATGCCTAGTCAAACACCGCCAAATAAATGTCATGAACAGATTAAACAAAAGAAAATGACTGGATTCAGATGTACTAAATGTATCAAATTACCATTTTAACAACAAGAATAGATTTATAAAGTAGCATATCACAAGAAACTAATGTAGTCCCAACCTCCTTATAGAATTTGGCTTTAGACGACCCTCGGGTTTCAGCTAGAGCAGAGGAAGCCAAGGGTGAAATCCTCAACTTGTTTATGTTAGCTGCCTTTGTACTTGTTGGAGCAGCCAATTTGTTCCATTTTCCTTCCTCATTCCCAATCCAACATCCAACACGACCATCAAAACTACACCTGATGATCGTAGAGAATAAAGGGTTTGGGAATTTTTGCCTAGTACTAGCACAAATGCTTCTCCAATCCACAAATAACTTTACATAACACAAAGTAGAATAAAAATTACAGCCCATCAAACACCCTTCTAATGAAAGCAATAAGGAAAAAGAAGAAAATGAAACTACTCCTTCTGTTCCAATCTATGTGATACTACATATTCGAGCCATAAAAACAACCTGCGGTCCAACCCTTCCCCGGACCCAGCGCATAGCGGAGCTTAGGGCACCGGGATGCCATTTTTTATTTTTCCTATATTAGTCCGTCCGAAAAGAATAATACATTTCTATATTCAGAAACAATATAACTTTATCCCATTTTATGCTTAATAAATACCCACAAAATATCTATGAAATATTTTACACCGTAAGTTTCAATTTTTATTTTTATTTTAAAATTTTGTGTTTAGTTACATTATCACACAAATTGGGACGGAGGGAGTAGCATTTTCCTTGATAAATCAAAACAACAACAAAACCCAAATACAATTCTTGAGTTTAAAGGTAAAAAAATTACCTGCTGCAAATGTCTAAAGAAACCATAGCTGCTGAAGATGATACTTTCATAGCACTGCTGACCATCATAGAATTACAGAAAACTAAGAGGAGAGCTGAAAAAATTGATCAATTTATTCAAAAAGAATTAAATCAGAAAAAAAAGAATGAGTTGTATTTGTCCATTTTGGGTAGTGAAACTGAATTCTCAAAAGACAAAAGGAGCTGACACAGATGAATGGAAGTAACTGAAATTACAAGTAGAATAATAGAAGTGAAAGCTGACGCTATTAGAATAAATTCCAAGATCCATGGTATTGGAGCACAATTTTGTAATAATTCAATGGTACTTCTCTGCCTTTTCTTGTTCCTTATTTATAGTGCTGATGATTATGAAAAGCCAAAAATGCAAGAGGATAACCCAATATTGTTTTTTGAAAAGAGAAAAAGGATTATTAAAGCAATTATTGTTATTTATTAATGGAATCTATACAAGGCAACCACTAAGGGCGTAGATGGTTCGGTTTGGACGGTTATTATATAAAATTTGTATCATATTAATTTTTTGGTTATTTTATTATGTATAATCAAAATTAGACTTTAAACCGTCCAATCATGTCGGTTTCTCTTCGGTATCGGTACGGTTCGGTTAATTTTCGGTATTTTTTTAAATATCATGTAAAATTCACCGGTAGAAGTAGAATGCAGTAAACATATGTTCTTTTATAGGAGTTGGCAAAATTCACTAGACATTTTTATCGTTTAAAGTGATGAATTAAAAAAAATAAAAGATGTCTCGAGTATAGATCCATCAACTATTCTACAACAACGTAAAAGAAACCAAGAAAATTCAAAAAAAATATAAATCACATGAGTGAAAAGATATTAACCAAGTTGGGACTCAAGAATAAAGTTTATAGAAGATTAAATATTCAAAAAGATTAATCTAAATTATATGAAATAAACGTATTTGATACATTGTAGTTTGCTATTCATAATTCCTAGAATACTTTGTGTCTTGTTAATGTAGATACTTGAAATAACTTGGTTTAAGTAGAAGTAGCATAATAGATTTTAGGAATTAGTATTTTGAGTTTAATTATTTGTTGGCTTGTAATTCATAATTCCAAGGCCCAAAGAAAATTTATGCATTATTATTTTTAAGCTAATTATATAAATATATTTTTCACATGTAAAATTTATTCGGTACGGTTCGATATTTTTTTCGGTTTATTTTCATAAAATAAAAAACCTACCCTAGTTATCAGTGCGGTTATAAATTTATATAAAAACTTACGATTTTTTAAAAAAAAACCTTAAAATCAATTCGGTGCGATACGATTCGATCGGTTTAGTCGATTTTCGAATATCCATTTACACCCCTAGCAACCACAAATGATTGTATATTATCTGAATGGTTGTATTTTTTTTGGAACATAGAGACACTAATAGCATATCCCGCAACTATAGCCGAGTGTCTTGAGAAGGAAATAATTATCTAAATTTAAGCAATTAAATATTTAAATTACTAAATAAGGAAGATAACTACAAACTAAGTAGGTGTTTGGCCATAAGTTTTGGAATTTCTTTTCAAATATGTGTTTGTTTATAGAATTAATCTAGTTTTTTTTTTGGAAATTTTGAGAACCAAAACTTCAAATCTCAAGTATAGCTTAACACCTCTTTTTGGGAAAAATCACGATCATTTGGAACTTTTTAGCTGAGAAAGGAGGAAAAACGACTATTTAACAGATCAAAACTTGCCCAAAAATTTATGTCCAAACACATTTTATATTTCAACTCAAACTTCACCCAAATAAGCTTTTTCAAAAAATATTTGGGAATCTATGTCCAAACGAGTCCTAAGTCAACTTAATTTTTTTACTCCTTAAGCTAATTTAATTGACATATTTTGCTTATTGTCAATGGTCATTGTTCCCATGTCCGAAGATAAGAGTAGTAAAAATGAGGATATTGAGATGGATGTGTGAATTTACCATGATAGATAACATTATGAATGAAGTTATTCGAGACAAAATGGGAGTGCCCTTCGTGGACGACAAGATATGGGAAGTGAGACTTAGATGATTCGGGCATGTGAAGATGAGAGACACAGATCCCACAGTAAAGAGGTGTGATAGGTCAACCTTGGTGGGTTTGAGGAGAGATAGGGGTAGGCTAAATACGCATTAGGGAAAGGTGATTAAGCATGACATGGCGTTGCTTCAACTTACCGAGGACATGACTCTCGATAGAAGAGTGTGTAGATCGAGAATTAGAATAGAAGATTAATAGGTACTAGTAGAACGTTTTTCTTTTCCATAAAGGTAGTATTACTCTTAGTCTTGTATTTTTTATTCATAGATTTTTATTACCATATGTTATTTATTTTGCTTCAGTTTACTTGTTATCTTTTTATTGTTACTGGTTGTTGCTACTGCTTCTTTTTTCGTCTTTAATTGAGCCGAGGGTTATTGAAAACAGTCTCTCTACCTTCTCAGAAGGTAGGGTAAGGTCTATATTGTTAAGGGTTGTCCTGATTTTCTTACCATATTTGATTTTTCTATTTCTTGAAGAAAATGACAATATATTTAAATTCGGTTTTTTTTTTTGTTAAAGGAAATTATAATTCTTCCATTTTTAACTAGTCCTTTTTCTTGTAGGAAAAGGTTTGGACCTATATAAATTGAGGATCCTTCCTTCTCATTCAGCAGCATCCACAATGTAGCCATATGGGGTTTGAGAGTCGTGTTTAGGGGGAGAACTTTACGGGACAAGTGTTAGTATGTCACTTGTGTTTGCCTCTTCGTGAGGTTGTGCTCTCGATATTTTGTACTCTTTTTTATATAGTGAATTCCTCGTCTCCGTCGTGGACGTAGGCCAATTGACGAACCACGTTAAATGTTTGTGTCTTTGTTACTGTCTGATTTATCGGCGTACAAGGTTTACTTTACTAGCTCCCCCATAACACCTGATTATTTCGGTCCTAACACATACTCCCCTCCCAAGCACCACTTATGGAGTTACACTTGATTTGTTGTTGATGTCAATTGCATTGGTCAATGTCATTATTTGAGCAAAAACGACAATATAATTTTTTGAAAGTTAAAAATGTTGGGTTTTTAAAGCTTATTTTAACTTAAAAGAGGGTGAACCTGAAATAGAGGGAAAATAAAATATTTGAGTTTTCCTCCTTGATAAAGGAACATTGTCCCATATTAGAGAAGGAAAAGACTTTTGATGGGTATATGTATAATTGTTCTTCTTCTAGCTCTTAACGAGTTAAGAAGAAGGCAAGCCTCGCGTTTAAGGCTGGCTAGTGGGCCGGTTAGGCCCAGGCCCGGCCTAGGCCCGCAAGCCCATATGAGTAGTGGGCCTAAATGTGCCTAACCGTTTAAGCCCGGGACCAGTTGGGTGTGGGCTCTTAAGTGGGTCAGTCCTCAACAAAAAGCCCGCGAGGGACCGTTTGGGCTCGAGACCAACTTCTAAGTGAGCCGGGCCCAAACGGGCCCAACGACTATGTTTTAAAAAAAAAATAACCATTAGAAAATTAAAAAATGGTCGTTGGCCTGCAAAAATAGCCGTTTGACATTTCTAAAATAGCCATTTTACCCCCCTCCCCCCCCCCCCCCCCCCCCCCAAACTTTGTTTTAACCCCAAACTTTTTGTAATTGCACTTTCCCCTATTTTTAATTATAAATACCCCTCATTCTTTTATTTTTCTCACAAAATCATCAATCTCTCTCAATCTCAAACTCAAATTGAAGTCTTCAAGCCTTCAGTCATCTCTCATTTCTCTAACTCAAATTCTCAATTAAAGTTAATTTGGACCAAATTTATTTGTTATAGTAAGTATTAACGTAATATTATTAAATATCTGTTTTTGTAACAGAAAATTAATATTAAATCTAAATTATCCGTTTTTTGTAACGAAAATTTAATTTTCCTCTGCGTATTGAATTCCCGTTTTAATTTGCGTAAATGGTCATTTACGTTATGGTCGTTTTACGTGAACAATCATAACTGACCTCTGAAGAGTTGCGTCTCTTCGTTTGAACGCAACATGTTGGCTATAAATAACAATTCATTCTCTTAGGTTTTCCATGCGAAATTCTGAATTCTCTTCCTTTCTTCTGCATTGTTTTAACTATAAAGAAAGCAACAGTAAGTGTGATTTGCTACCGATCATTGTGTTCGTTGAAACATTGGAGTTTGAAGTACCGCTACACCAGTGTGTAAACCGTTCTATCCTGGGAGGAAATAATCCACAATCTCGGGTACTAGGAGGGGATTAAGTTCCTTAAGAAAACACTGTGAATTCAGTAGGCTCGAATTAAATTCTGTTTCTTTTATATTTCTGTTTATACGTTATTTTCCTTCTCTAGAATTATTTTACAAATACAGTATACTAACAAAAAAAAATATATGAAGAAACAACACTAGAGTACTATGACTTTTATCCCAAAATGACAAAAAGATATTTTTAAAATTGATAGTGAAAACACACACGTAATCCAAATTACATAAATGTTATCGTTTTTTCGTAAAGTTAAATCATTTTAAAATTGGTCTTATACGTGTTACCAAACTTATAAAATAATTATAGACATATTAATCTTGTATCTGCGAAACATTTACCAATATTTGAGACACTAAATGATAGAAAGATTCAAAGTTCGGAAAGGCCAAAAGTAATTAAAGAGCGGTATCGTGCCCCATTTTTCTAAGCTGAAGCAAATAAAAGAAAACGTCGGGTGCAAAGCGAAGACTTTTGACACATCTATATAATCTTCCTATTTTCCTTATTTGAGATCAATTTAATGGATTAGGGCACAAGAAATATACATAGATAATTATGGATGTCTTGTGCAGGTATGAGAAACTTGTTTATTTGTATCATGAGGAAAACTAGGTAAGAAGTGAAGTGAGTGCTAAGGATAAGGTTGTTAATGTTTAGATAAGAGAAAGGAAAAGTGTGAAGACATAAGCAACTGCACTTTCACGAAGAAAGGGAAAGAGGGGAGAAGGCTAAAAAAATTTATTTATAATTTCTTCTTCCTAGAGCTGATATTATCCAACACAAATAGGAGTAAGTATATCCTTTTGCTATCAATATTAGAGTACAATAATTCATGACTAATTTTTCTAGACATCACTGAAAGTACAAGAAGGGGTGAATTGTCAATTATTAGCTTTTAATCGCTATAAGTTGACTAGTTTTCAAATTAGTCGACTAGATGTAAATAACGAGCTAATAAGAGCAGCAAAATTTAAGATGAAGAAATAAAATGCAGGAATTAAAGACGCTAGAACTTTTATATTGGTCCGGATTCAATGTGAATCCTAGTCCAGTCCCCTTGGGTTGAAAGGGAGTTCTCTTTCAGTGAATATGTTTCTCGAGTACACAGTGAATGATGTGAATTACACCAATGGCTCAGATTCTACGACACTCGTTTCTCTTTGATACAATGCCTCACCAGTGTTGTTCTCTCTTTCTTCTCTAACTTGTTACACAACATATCTAGTAGAGCTACAATGTTTGTTTACAGTAGAACAAAAAGAGGGTATTTGGTTCGATCAAAGTATGTCTCGCTAAGGTTCAAAGATGTGTATAAATTATGTAGGAGGCTGTTTGCTGAAGAGATTTGTCAACCCAAGATATTTGATCCTTGAAAAGAAATTGATTCTTCCCAAGAATAAGGTTATTCTGCTGTTACTCTTCCTTGGTGAGAGGACTTTAATGACTTTCCTTCTACATGTCTTGATAACGCCGAATTTTCTTCTTGAATCTTGGTCCTTCCATAAATAGCAACTTGATTGATCATCTTCGATACTCTTTACCGTTCCAGTCAATCTTGGATTGATATCTTTGCCTTGATTGATTCCTTCAGCCTTGGACGCTATCCTTGATTCCCTTTGATTGATTCCTCCAATCTTGGATGCTTCCCTTGAGTTCCTATATCAAGAGCAAATATATTGTTTTCATCATTAAAATTAAAACCTAATATCCCCCTTTTTGATGATGACAAAATAATATATGTAAATATCAGTTGACTTCCCTGTGTTTTAATCCCCCTCAATGAGTGCAGTTGACTTCCTCTGTATAAAGTTGTTGAGACTATTTCCTTTAGTCGGCTTCTTCTTCAGGATCTATGGCTCCCCTTCAAGAGGTGTCATGGCAACTGCTTCTATTAGTCAGCTTCTCTTCGCCTGCACTTACCCTCTAGTCGACTTTTCCCTGCATGTACCTGTACGAATACATATATCCTTTCTCCCCCTTTTTGACATCAGCAAAGAGGGGATAATAAAACCGAATTTATAGCATGAAATGTCTGCAGAATTATGGAAAAACAAAAGAAAAGAGAAAAATCATCCAACGACTGGTTATCCATTCCAAAAGCAGCATAACAAAAAATATTGCCTAAAACTTCCACATTAACGACACAAGAAATAGGTAAGAGTGTTGCAAATCGTCTCCTTCAGATGATCAAATATGGCATTGGATGAAACAGTCACTCCATCAAGCCTGTCGTGTACCTCCTTGAATGCCTTGACATCATTTTCCCTAACTCTGAGAACTGCAGCTCTTATCTTGGAAACATCAGACCCTGTTTCTTTGGAAATAGCATGAATGTCTCCAACGGTGGACTGAGTAGCGGCAATAAGATCTTTGATTGCAGACAGTTGATTGTCAATGGCACCTAGCTTTTCAGCAAGGTCAGGATCACTAGGCTAGGATGGGAAATAAAGGGTTTGTACTTTGAATCAGGTTGAGCATGTTTGACCTCTCCTTCTTGTTTCTTAACCCATGATCCCTTCACACACATATACCCTATACTCGCAAAAGCTCTGGAATTGTAAGATTTTGAAACAAAGACAAAAGGATATTCAGATATGGAAATATTATGGGCTTCCAGAATGTGAGTGATGGCCATGCCATAGGGCAGACTAGTGGGATCATCAATGCTTTCAATCATAAAATTGATGACCCAAGAGGATAGTTTGATCTTTATTTTAGTCACAAGGCAATATACGATAAAGGTATCTCTTTGAGAGAAGGTGGAAAAAGATCCAGTACAAGGAAGCAGGGTAGTTGTAACAATGTGGGCTAGAACACGAGTTTCAAAGCTAACATCACTTGGACCTAACTGGTTTGGGAGAGATTCAGATGGGCACTCAGCAATACACCATTTAACTTGATCAAAAGAGATTTCAAAATCATCAGGCCAGTAATTTTTGAAAAGCATGGGGAAACCAGAACACTTACACTGATAGATTGAATCAAACATGAAACAATCAAGAACCATACGCTTTCCTAACACTATGGATTCCAACTTATCAGACTTACTAGAGCGAATATTTTAATAAACAATTTCACAATTGGTTCATAGACTTTAGGCGGAGGAACATAAAAGAAATTTGACCAACCTTGGTAAACAAACAGATATTTTACCTTACAATTTAGGGCTTCCATGTCATCAAGGTCGACTACCCTTCCATGACTGATTAACTTGTCTTTCAAAGCAATGAAAAAAATCCCTATTTGGAGAATCCCAAAAATTTAGGTCAAACTCCAAGGAACTAGAGAGATCTATTTTTGACTTCTTTGGAGTAAAGGATTCAGGGGGTTCTTCCATAGGTAGTTTTTCGAAGGCTTTTTCTCCTAAAGTATGAGAATGATTTGAGATATCAGCCTGGGAGAAGGAAAAACCTTCAGAATGATTGAACCCTAGGTCTACTTGTTCTGAGGGCTGAGAAGGGGGTTTTGCTCTGGAGCGAGTACTCTTCCTGGTAGAGGCAGAGGGATTTTTAGAGTGTTTTTCCATTGAAGAACTTTGGTTGGAGAAAGATTTTGAGAAGGGTTTCTAGGCTATGGGGATGATGGAGATTGAAAGAGGTTTCAGGCATTAAAAAGAAGGTTTCTGACGGTTGAGTACAAAAAAGGAAAGGGTGTCAGCTGATCAGACATGATGATTGGTTTTCCTTCTTTGAACTCTACAAATTGTCTAATAGCGATATACTCAGCCTCAGTCGTGGATAATGCAACTGATCCTTGTTTTTTACTTTCCAAGATATCAATGTTTTTCCAAGTAATTGGCATGTTCCACTTGTGTTTTTTCTTTCTTCCATATCACTTGCAAAATCATCATCTGAAAAACCTTCTAGTTTAAAATTTTTAGTACGTGGATAACATAATCCATGAGAGAAAGTTCCAATAAGATATCGAATAATTCTTTTTTGCGCTGTCAGATGTGATTCTTTAGGAGCTGACTGAAACCTGACACATTTACAGACAGTAAACATAATATTCGGTCGACTGGCAGTTAGATAAAGAAGTGAGCTAATCATCCCACGATACTTGGTTTCATCAACAGGATTTCCCTGTTCATCTTTGTCGAGACTTGTTGAGGGACTCATTGGTGTGACAATAGCTTCATCATTGTCCATACCAAACTTTTGAATCAACTCCTTTGTATATTTTGTTTGACATATGAATGTTCCTTCTTCAGATTTTTGAATTTGAAGTCCAAGAAAGAACTTTAGCTCTCCCATCATACTCATTTCGAACTCGCTTTGCATAAGTTTTGAAAATTCCTTGCACAGAAGAGGATTAGTACTACCAAAAATAATATCATTAACGTAAACTTGAATGATGAGATTACATTCTATTGATATTTTAATGAACAGAGTAGTATCTACTTTACCTCTTGTAAATCCTTTAACAATGAGAAATGAGATAAGTCTTTCGTACCATGCTCGTGGAGATTGTTTCAGTCCATATAGCGCTTTGGTCAATTTATACACATAGTAGGGAAACTTTGAATCTTCAAATCCAGGGGGTTGTTTCACATATACCTCATATTCAATAAAGCCATTCAAAAAGGCACTTTTAACATCCATCTGGAATAACATCAATCCTTTAGAGGATGCATATGTAAGAAGAATTCGTATAGATTCCAGTCGAGCTACTGGAGCGAAGGTTTCGTCATAGTCGACTCCTTCTTGTTGCGAGTATCCTTGAACAACTAGTATAGATTTGTTTCTTACAACCTTTCCATCCTCATTCAGCTTATTTCTAAAAACCCATTTTGTTCCGATTGCAGGAGCATTTTCAGGCTTGGGCATCAGTTTCCATACTTGATTTTTGTCAAATTGATCTAGCTCTTCCTGCATTGGTTGCAGCCAGCTTGAGTCTCTTAGAGATTCTTTTATTTTCTTTGGCTCAATCTGGTAAATCAATGCTATATTTGTTTTCTTCTTGAGATCTCCTCTGGTTTTCATTCCTTCGCTTGGATCTCCGATGATGAATTTTTTAGGATATTTCGGTTCACTTCTCCATTCATTTGGACGAACTACCAGAGTAGTTGACTTTTTTGGCGGTTCTGGTTGACTGTTGCTGATCTCATTAGTTGACTTTGTCATACCATCAAGTTTATTGGTCGACTCTTGAAATTTGCTTGTCTCCTGAATTTGTTGTGTTTGATATTCATCGCCTGCAGTAATTCCTTTCTCGGCCGAAGTGTTATTCTAGTCAAAGACAACATGTACGGATTCTTCTACACATAACATATGTTTATTATAAACTCTAAAGGATCTACTATTTACAGAATAACCCAAAAAAATATCTTCGTCACTTCTTGGATCAAATTTTCCAAGATTGTCCTTCCCATTATTATGAATGAAACACTTACTTCCAAATGGATGAAAGTAACTTAAATTTGGCCTTTTACCTTTCCACAGTTCATACAAAGTCTTCTTCAGGATGGGTCTTATGAGACATCGATTGAGAACGTGACACGATGTACTTACTCCTTCTTCCTAGAAGTGATTTGGCAGTGAATATTCTAGTATCATAGTTCTCGCCATATCTTGTAAGGTCCTATTTTTCTGTTCAACAACTCCGTTCTGTTGGGTGACTTTGGAGCAGAGAAAATGTGAGTGTATCCTTGATTGTTGCAGAAATCTTCAAATGTTCTACTTTCAAATTCTCCTATGTGATCACTTTGAATAGTTGTAATAAGATACCCCTTTTCTCTTTCAAGCTTTTTACAGAAGATCTCAAATTTTTTCAAAGCTTCATCTTTGTGAGATAGAAAAATTATCCAAGTAAAACGTGAGTAATCATCAACAATAACAAATGCATATCGTTTTCCTCCTATGCTAGCAGTTCTAGTAGGTCCAAATAAGTCCATATGAAGCAATTGCAGGGGATTTGAGGTAGATACAACATCTTTGTTTTTGAAGGAATTTCTAGTTTGTTTACCAATGTGACATGCATCACATACATGATTTCTAGAAAAATTGAGTTTGGACAAACCAATAACTAAGTTATAGTTGAAAAGTTTTTCTATAAAGTTCATGCTTGCATGACCAAGTTTCTTATGCCATAACCAAGGATCATCAGATATGGATGTTAAGCAGATATGGCCATCTATATTTTCAAAACCATCAAGAGTATAGACATTTTCATACCTTTTACCTGGGAGGATTATTTTACCTGTCTCATCCTCAATAGCACAACCTGCTTTCTTGAACTTTACTTCATACCCTGAGTCGCATAGCTACTTATACTCAGAAGGTTGTAGTTAAGCCCGTCAACAAGATAAACTTCAGTGATATCACGGTTGTTATTGAAAGGAACTGTTCCGTACCTACTATCTTTCCTTTTGAGTCATCACCAAATTTGACATTTCCTCCATCTATTTTTGTAACTTCCTTAAACAAATTTTTATCACCTATCATGTGGGTGGAACACACACTATCCAAGTACCAACTTCCTTTGCGACTCCTTCTGTGGTGTTCCTGCAAAACATAATTATCACTTCCTTTTAGGTACCCAAGCTTGCTTGGGCCTTTGTTGGTTAGTGTTGCTAGATTCAGGATTGTTTTTGGGTTTCCAAATCCATCTTGAGACATTTGACTTACGAAATAGACAAAAGGAATATTTTTGTACACTTTTATTACAGTAGTGACACGTGGGACTTGATTCATTTTTGAATCTTCCATTTGTGTTAGTACTAGTGGACTATGTTATAGGTGGTCCTTCTCTAGTTGACTTATAAGTCGCCTCGTTTGACTTTACAGAACTATGACTGGTGGATTTACGCATGGCATTGAGTTTCACTTGCAATTCATCAAGCTCATCTTGAAGTACTTCTTGTTCAATCTCACATACTTCAAGCTTGAGTTTCCAGTCTTTTATTTCTCTGTTGAGTCTCTTTATTTCATTCATCATTTTTTGAGACTCTTTCAAAATAAGGTCAAGAATATCCTGCAATTCATTACATCTTTCACAGTTACAAGGTCTTACCTCGCTTGTTTCACCTCGTGCCATGAAACAGTTCTCGTTGTCATCTTTGCAATCATCATCTGAGATGTCCTCGTCTGTCTAGCACCCTGAGACATTGTTCATGTCATTTTCTAAGATTGTCATGAAGCATAGATTTGCTATTTCTTCGTGTTCTGAACTGTCTTCATCACTCCAGCTTCCGAATGACTTGTTCTTGTTAAATCCTCTGGATACCTTTCTTTTAAGCTCAGGACATTCAGCTTAAACAAGCCTGAATCTTCCACATTTTAGTATTTGCCATCATTTTTGTCTTGTTCATTATATTGCCTAGTTCGCTTGGGTGGTATTTTGCCTCTTTTAGTATTCATGTATCTTCTCATTAAACCATCCATGTTCCTTGATACCATGGAAATTTCTTCTTAGAGAGCTTCAGGGTCGTCATCAATGTCATTTTCTGTTCTATCAATTGTAGCCTTGAAAGCAACTGTTTTCTTCTTCTCTTCTTGATTTTTCTTCTTGAGATGAGTTTTCTCGACAACTATAAGTTCACCTCGAAGTTCATCATATGATAATTTGTTCAAATCCTCTGACTCAAGGGTAACTACCTTTGTCTGCCAAGTGGTGGGCAGACTTCTTAGAATATTCCTAACTTGATCACCACTGAGTAGAGTTTGCCAAAAACTTTTAGATCACTGATGATTTTTCTAAATTTGGAAAACATTTGTTCAATAGATTCTCCTTCTTTCATTTGGAAAAGTTCGTAGTCTTGGACCAACATGTTGGTGTGAGTTTCTTTCACTTTACTGTTTCCTTCATAAGTAACTTTAAGTTTGTCCCACATCTCTTTGGTTGTATCACAATTGGAGATCTTCTCATATTCCTCACCACTTATAGCATTATAGAGTAGATTTCTTTATTTAGCATTAACTTGTACAACTATTTGTTCATCACTGTATTCATCTATATCTTCAGGATCAGCAGGAGGTAGAGCAGCGACTTGTAGTAGGTAATTTCCCTTTTTGATAACCCTAGCATCATAAGACTTTGCATATATTTCATACGCACTTTCCAGTGAGAGAAATATTTTCCATTGAAGTATGGTGGCCTTACTTGCGATGTCCTTCAATAACTTGATTTGCCATGATCTTTTCTCACAAGCTGTTAAGCACAAGAAAAAAACGTGAACCTTGCTCCGATACTAATTGAAAGTACAAGATGGTGGGGGGTGGGTAGGGGTGAATTGTCTATTTTTAACTTTTAATCGCTATATGTTGACTATTTTTCTAATTAGTCGACTAGATGTAATAGCGAGATAATAAGAGCTACAAAATTTAAGATGCAGAAATAAAATGCAGGAATTAAAGACACCAGAATTTTTATACCGGTTCGGATTCAATGTGAATCCTAGTCCAGTCCCTTTGGGTTGCAAGGGAGTTCTCTTTCAGTGAATATGTTTCTCGAGTACACAGTGAACGATGTGATTTACACCAATGACTCAGTTTCTACGATCCCCGTTTCTCTTTGATACAATGCCTCACCAGTGTTGTTCTTTTTTTTTCTCTAACTTGTTACAAAGTAGATCTGGAAGAGCTACAATATTTGTTTGTAGTAGAACAAAGAGAGTGTATTTGGTTCGATCAAAGTATGTCTCGCTATGGTTCAAAGATGTGTATAAATACTTTGTAGGAGGCTGTTTGCTGAAGAGATTTGCCAACCCAAGAGATTTGATCCTTGGAAAGAAATCGATTCTCCCTAAGAATAAGGTTATTCTGCTGTTGTTCTTTCTTGATGGGAGGACTTTAATGACTTTCCGTCTACATGTATTGATAGCGCTAGGTTTTCTCCTTGAATCTTGGTCATTCCAGAAATAGCAACTTGATTGATCATCTTGCAAGATCTTCGATACTCTTTACCGCTTCAGTCAATCTTGGATTGATATCTTTGCCTTGATTGATTCCTTCAGTCTTGGACGCTATCCTTTGATTGATTCCTCCAATCTTGGATGCTTCCCTTGAGTTCCTATACCAAGAGCAAATATATTATTTTCATCTAACAATTACATTATGGACAACACCCCCACGCCTTTAATATTACTACCCTCCTACTCCATGCTACATCATATTTCATCTGTAACACTAAAAAGGATTGTATGGTGCATGAGTATTCTACGTTAACGCAAGGCCTCGCAGAGGCGGAGCCAGAATTTTAAGTTTATGCGTTCGGGTTCCTAATCTTTTTAAGTTACTCGGTTCTAATTAATAATTTATACATATTTAATAAAAAATTTAAGACAAATACATAATTTGAACCAAAGCTATTGGGTTTGACCGAATCCGGCCTCACCCCGAAGGGATGTGATGTTTGGGTGTGGATGATATCATGCTCGAATCCCTCACCTACAGGAAGTGACATGTAAAACTCATATTATCACAATTTATTGAATAATTAAGAGAAAATATATTTGGTATCTTACGTTTATATTTAGGTAAATCTTCTTTTCTTTAAAAAAAATAAAAAAAATTAATGTCCAATAGACAAAGAAGCTGACGAAGATGAATGAACTGAAATTATTACTCTAATACAAGTAGGAAAGCAAAAGTAGAAGCTTACGGTGCTGCTACTATTACAAGAAACTCCAAGATCCATGGTATTGGAAGATGACCATTCCACTTTTTATAATCATAAATCCTCTCTTCTCTCACTCTATTGGATGCATGAACTATGAGGGTTATTGGCAATTAACTTATTACCACTAAGAGTTACCGTTAGATGAATAGGTTTCTTTTATCCTTTTAAATAAAAATTTCGCATACGAGCTCTTAATATAAAAAAGATCTTTATAGAATGCGTTACCTCTTTTAAAAAGCGCGACACTATTCTAAATTAGCCAAGCCTAATATTAATATTGGAAAACTAAATTGCTATAACAAGACTTTTGTACTATGCTCGTTAGTCATAATTCAACGGCTCTTCTCTCTTCTAGTTCCGTATGTATAATGAATAATGATTATGATAAACCAAATATTGTCACATAAAGCGAGAGGAGAAGTAGTAATAATTTCTCATCCACTTCCCATAAATCACCTTTTTCCAATGAAAGAAATAACTATTTTAATAGGGACATCATATATCGAAAAAAATTGAGTAATGTTATTTACCATCCAACTTTGCATTCCATATTTCAAAATTGGCTCACCTAATAATCTGACGTTTGCTTGCTTGGCTATTGCCGGTGGTCGTGCTATGCTACCCCACGCCACGCCACGCCCCAAATCCTAGCAAATGGCAAATGCCCAAATATGATATTGGTGTGTGACGAGTTTTGGGTGACCACTTGGCGACACCATACCAACATGTGTGTGTCAATTGGTATAACATACTTCACTTCAATAGCGAAAGCGGAATTTTTATCAAAGTAATTTAAGAATAAAATATATAAAGAAGTTAAGGGAATTCAATATTTATTACTCTATCTGTTTCAGTTTGTGTGAATTTATTTCCTTTTTAGTCCGTTCCAAAAAGAATGACTCATTTCTAAATTTAGAAATAATTTTGCTTAAATTTACAATTTAACACTTAATGAGAAATTTTTATAATCACACACATACTTTGGACCCCGTTTTGACTTATTTAGGACCACAAATTCCAAAAGTCTTCATTTTTTCCTATACTCCGTGCTCAATCAAACAGATTCACATAAATTGGAACAGATGGAGTATATGATATTGGTGTGTGACGAGTTTTAAGTGACCACTTGGCGACACCATACCAACATGGGTGTCCAACGGGTGAAACATAATTCTCGCCAAAGGGATTCGAGAAATAAAAAAGTAAACATAAGAAGAAGTTAAGGGAATTAAATATTTAATCTATATTCATGGGGAAAAAAATTAACCTTATATATATGCAATATAATTTTCGGTGGGGGAGCTGAACCCCCTTCCGCCTACTTAGATCCGCCCTTGCTTCCTTCATGTTTAAAAAATAATAGAGCAAAGCGTGTGACGAGATGGTTGCAATCCTTTCATCTTTATTCAGAAGTTTCGTATTTGATCGGTAAGAATAAAGAACTTTTGAGTAGAAACTTCTTTATTGCTTAGTAGGTCTCTTTTAATCAACAAATAGGTTGTGGATATTGAATAATTAAATAAAAAAATAATACAATTTAAAATAAGAATATTATTTCTTTTACTCAAATTATAAATGATTATAAACAATTATACTAGTTTACCATAATTAAGTAACAAATAAATACTAAAAATACCTATTAATTCAGGATGATTATGTGTTAAAAATTTAACAGAAAGCAAATCATAGCAAGTGACTCCCTAAATGACAATGATGTCATTCTTTTTGGATAGAAAAGAATATTGGACTCCCAATGATTAACTAGTTGTTCAATAATTGTATACACTATTATCACCACCCAAATATAAATATGTTTTAATTGCCTCAACATATCACAAAAGTCAACATATATCCTCAAAGATAGCATATAACAAGTTGTTTAAGAATTTCCTTTCTCTTGGGTGCAAGTTGATCTAGCTGTTTTCGTCTCTTTCTTTCTTTTGAATTACTTACCTAATTACAATTTTGTTTCCCTTTTTCCCGTAAGGAGTTTTTGGCGTAATAATTCTCGTGTATAGACTCCACAATGATTTGGACAATCTAACGACTTTCAAAATACATCTACAACCTCTTTAGAAGGGATTAGATTAACGATAAAGTTACGTTTGTGTGATTAATATGCATGTTTAAGTTGTAGAAGTGTCTACTAATGCTTGCATTAGATAGACTATATATGTATATCACACCCTTTGAAAACTGCTCTTTCTCGGGTCCTGCATGAACCCTCTATTTTTCCAAAGAAGAACGATTTGCTCGTCGATAAATTATTTTAAGATATTTTAAATAAATACAATTTTCAATTACACTTCTAACGATTAAGTATGTGATCTGCCACAATTAGTTAAAATATGCTAATAATGTACTCCTTCTGTTTCAATAAGAATGAACCTATTTCTTTTTAGTTAATTTCCAAAAGAATGATATTTTTTTTAAATTTAAAAAGAATGTAATTTTAAAATTCATCTTACCCTTAATGACGTGATTTATAGGCATATAAATATCTATGGACATAGATTTAAATTATGAACTTCAGAAGTCTTTCAATTTTCTTATATTTTACGCGCAATTAAATATGTTCAAATAAATTAAAACGGAGGGAATAAGATTTATTAGCACGGTTTTGTGTATAAAAGCTAAATCACAAAGTAAAATAATTCCAAACTTTCTTTTTGTTTTTTCTGGTTTGGAGTATGGGCCAAGTCGGATCCTTTTATGCAAATAGTGTCCTTCTCAAGGAAAGTTCATGGATCCTTATGAATATGCCAAAGGATCCTCTTTGTTTGGTACCTTTCCATGAGTAAAAGAATATTGAAATTAAAGATTCATTATTCTGTCCAAATACAGCTCCCTTTCTTGTTTTTGTTTTCTTTAGTACGTTAAATTAAGGAATTTCTAACTTATCACCATTTAGACAAAAGTCTGTAGGAAGTCAGGTACTCTTTTAGACCCATTTGGCTATAGATTTTGTCAAAATAAACTTGAATTTTATTTGGCAACATATTTGATCATAAATTTTGGCAAAATTTCAAATTTATCCCTAATAATACAGATGTTTTTCCAAAATAAATTTGGGAAATATGTTTCAAAAACATATGTCCAAACACATTTTCATCTTCAAGCCAAACACCATCAAAAACAGATTTTTCAAAACAAATTTGGTAATCTATGCCCAAACGCTAGCTTAACGTAAATCTTTTTTTTTAAATATCATGTAGAGGTGGAGGCGGATCCGAAATTGAGGTTTATAAATTAATATACAGGCTTCGAGTTAATATTCCAATAATATAAATTTATAGAGGAAAGAGAATTGGTAACTTTGCTCTAGGTTCATGTTAATCAACCTTTCGTGTTAAATGAATTCAATTTAGATGGCTATATTCATTCTCCTAGTTAAACCAAATAATATAGCAGGTACTAATCTGCCTAAATCAATCCAATATTCCAATCTTATCATACATCTTCTTTACGTATATATACAAATGCACCTTATGATACAACTGTAATAGTCCCTCTCATGATATGACATTGACATATACCTATTTGTGCTTCAAATCCTCATCAGATAATAAAATAGGCGCGTTGGACATGATTTGGTTAAAGTTTGAAAAAAAGATTTTTAAAGTTGAAGTTGAAAAAATATTTGAAAGTTAGTCTTATTATGCCCATAATTTAGTTATATAGAATTTTCAATAGATAAGCAAAATGGTTATTTTTAATTTTTTTTATAAATTTCGAACATTTCTCTATATCCTTCTAATTTTATCAGATGTCCCGGAAAAAAAACAATAGAATTTGTCTCAAGAGAATGGATTAACTTTATTTTTTTTCCCGAAAATTGAGCAGCTCGATGATCAAGAAATTACAATTTGCAATAATAATTTATTATTCTGAATATTTTTAAAATACCTCTTGACTACTATTATTTTTCATTTTCAGAGTGCATCTGAAAAGAAAAGGGAATGTGGATATGCAATATGTTCGACATGTTCAACAGTTTGACATATACCTAAAGACAGCATACCAAGTTTTATTGGACCACCCAAACAGGGGCGGACGCAGGAATTTGCATAAGCGGTATCGTGTTTAATGAAGTGAATAAATAGATAAATTACTATCACGATATACATAAAAATAATACAAATTCGATTCTTATTAAAAAAAATGAATTCAAGTATAATACTACAACTCTCCTCGACAAGTTTTCATTTTTTGAAATGTATTCAGAATATTCTTGCTACACATAATAGTAAATACTACATTTTCTATATATAACACTAAGCAATAACTTAAAAACTCTTTCATTATTTGACTTTATAATTTGTGTTCGGACCAACTTCAACTTCCCCCGAGAAAAAAATAGTAAGAAAACTTACCATGGAACATATTTGGAGAAAAAACAAGTTTTTAGCAGAAAATCTTACTAAGCATGAAGCTTCTTAAGTTCGAACCCAAGACCTCTATAAAAGAGGAAGCATTTGACCACAAAGCTAGCAAAAAGTATATGTAAAGTTGCGTTCTTGTTATATATTTAATAATATCTATTTTGTACATATTAATAATTTACACATATTTAGTGAATTTTTCCGACAAAGCGATATCGGATGACACCGCTTGCCCCAAGGTGCATCCACCCCTGCACCCAAATTGGCAGCATTATATATATATATATATCTTATCCGTTTGAATTTAATTGAATTTTTCTCCTTTTTTATTTTATATTTTGGCTTCAATACCTATAGTATAATTGGTATTACTTTTTTTTTTTTTGTTTTCTTGCATATTTGACTTCCTAAATTTTTAAGTCGCATGAGAAGTGTGAAGGGTTCTCTAGTTCGTTTGACTTTCTTTTTGAACTTATATTTTATTCAATTAAGACTCAATAATTGTAGAAAAAAACATTTTACTAGATTTTGGATAAGGCACCTCCTTCCTATTTGGCCACTTCTTAATATGGATAAAAGAATCGTCTAGGTCACTAGGTGTAGGTGGGAGGAGGGGGTTGGACATATTCACTCTGTCTTAATATGTACCTTACTATGTTCTATGCCAATTGCCAAACTAACCCAAAAGGAAAATAACAAAAAAAAAAGGAAAAAAAAAGAATGGTATGTATATATACACACAATAAAGGACAATAAGATACACAAAATATTTCTCATATATATATATATTGGATTTATGAAAGGGCCGTATCTCAAGGGTGTGATGTAGGGGTGACAAAACTAATCTAAAAACTAATTCAAACCCATTTGACCCACCCAACCCGTCAAGTTTTAATGGATTTGGGCTAGAATGATTTTGAATATGAGTTGTTTTGGCTGGCCCAAGTTTACTCATCAAAAATTATCAACCAAAATGGACTCATGGTGATGCTCAATCTTGATCCATGGAAATTCTCAATCATAAAGTTTTACCTTGACCCATGTTCTGAAAAATATTTTTTAATTTTCTTACATTTGGTTGATATCCTCAGAAAGAAAGTACTCATTTTATTGAAATAAAAGAAAATATTTTTTTTACAACATGAAAAGAAAATATTCTTTTTGTTAAAATAAACGAAAATACTTTTTCTACAACAAGAAAAAAGGTATTCATTTTGTGAAAAAAGAAAATATTTTTTCTATATCATGAAAAGAAATTACTCTTTTTGTTAAAACAAAAGAAAATATTTTTCTACATCATGAAAAGAAAGTACCTCCTTTAGGAAAAAGAAAATACTTTTTCTATATCATGAAAAGAAAGTACTCGTTGAAATAAAAGAAATACTTCCTCTACAACATGAAAAGAAAGTACTCATTTTGTGAAAAAGAAAATATTTTCTACATCACGAAAGTATTTATTTTATTGAAATGAAAAAAAATATTCTTTTTATATCATAAAAAGAAAATATTCTTTTGTTGAAATGAAAAAGAAAACACTATATCTAACACAGTAAAAGAAAGTACTTTAAATAATAAAAAGAAAATACTATATCTAAAATAGTAAAAGAAAGTACTCTAAATAATATTTCTATTTAGTGTAGGAGTGAGAGTTGGGTGGGAATGTCGAATTTTACTACTTTTTAATTATTATGATCTTTGTTAGTATTATAAGACGAAGAAGTGTCAAATAAAATTCTAAATCCTAGTTGAAGAAAGAAATCATTTGGCATGAATTGACATCTATTTCAATACATAAGTTAATTTTTATATTGCTTGTTTTAAGGTTGAGAATATTACAAGATTTGGGTCAATTTGAGAGGATTGGGTTACAACCTATTGTTTAGTTCATCTTGAAACAATCCATTTTAACCCAAATGAACTTTGCGTAAAGGAAAAAAAACTTTGCGCATGGTTGGGCAACGAACAATTTAATGAGGCAGCTCATCTTGACCAGCCCAAACATAATTCAAACAACCCATTATCACCCTTAATGTGATGTAGATAGTCAATCTTAATGCAAGCAATAGTAGTTAGTTTCACGCCTCAAACCGTATAATATATATAATCAGTGTATATGTTTTGTATATTTAGGCTACCGCCCGTAATTATTTTGGGCCGTCAGGCTAAAAATAAACAAAAAGCTCCTTTCTGAAAGGCATGTGCCTATTAACTTAATGTGCCTATATATATATATATATAATATATTTGACTAGCGATAATAATTAATTTTGCCCGATTGACTATATGTTTTAAAAAACCCCTTTTTACAACTTTTTCAAAAGGTTCGAGTTATATAAACTATCAGATTTAATTTATTACAAACAGTTATTCGTTATTACATTTAACTCATTTATGGCATAACTATATTACTGTATATGTCGCAGATACTAAACTCCTAGAGGAATACTAGTCGTTGTATCAGGTAACAAGTAATAGTGTCCACGTAACCTTCATTCCACCTTCTTTTAATTCAAAGGAATCACCTTTTTGAGATTTCTCATGAGCATGACGTACAAAATATAGTCTAGAGCATTAATGTGGACCAAGAACCAATATCAAGAGAGTCAAAGACGGAGCTAGAATTTGAATTTTATGTGTTCAGGATTATAATTTTATTAAATTGTTTGGTTTCAAATTAATAATTTGTACATATTTATTGAATTTCTTAATACAAATACATAATTTAAACAAAAACTACTGAGTTCGATTGAATTCGCAATTAATACTGTGGCTCCACCCCTGAAGAGAGCAGTAACTATTTAACAAAAGGTTTCGAGTTCGAGCGATGGATATAGAGTTGCTTTTGTTAGAGAACATTTTAACCCCTACAAGTTTTAAATAAGTTGTAGGAAGAAAAATGCTCATGGGTATAGAGTTCACTTATTACCCGATCTAAACAAGTTTTATTAACAAAATATATACATTCCACCTTAAAAGGCTCCCAATCCATTATTAGTGCTTCAATCAAGGGATTTAGTTACACCAGTTTTCATTTTTTTTTCTTCTATTCTCTTTCCTTATTTTTCTTGCGCTTTAATATACGGTAATCAATTAAATGCATACACACACAGATTACAGCAATTCGGGTGGTCTTATTAATGAAGTAACAAAACAATTGAATAATTGAAGCTTTTTTTCCTCCTCCCTCCATCATCTAATAATCTCTTTTATTTTTGGGGAGCTGGACGATCAAGCAAATTAAATTAGCACATGTTCTTAGAATTGGTAAGAAATCAGGTAAACTCAATTTTCTGAATTCGAGTGTGCTTAAGGTAGGCGCAAATGCCAGTTAAGTGGCAGCAACAACGATTGTGGAGGGTCTCAAATTCGCCAATTCGCCCACTGTTAAAATTAAAGTTTAAAAAAGAAGTAAAAAATGTAAGCAAAATAAGAAGATCCAAAAGCTAAATTTATACAAGCTAATTATTAGAAATGTTTCTAATTGACTAGAATATGAAATTTTGATTTTGTCTTTTAATGTATGTTGGCAGTGAGTCCCACATCTAATAATCTCTTTTGTTTTTGGGGAACTGGACGATCAAGCAAATTAAATTAGCACATGTTTTTAGAAAATAAAACATATCAAAATAGGGAGAATGATATCAGAAAACCTTAGAGAGCTTGTTCATATAAGTTAAGGTAACATGATAAAATGATGTAATGATTCTTTGTATGTACAAGTTGAAAGCAATTAGTTTAATTATTAGAACACTCGACTAAGGACGACGGAGGAGGACAAAGAGGTTTACACTAGCTAGGATCGGAGAAGTCGACTGAATTAAGTTGCAAGGTATTTCATGAAATTAAGTAATGCTTTAAACAGTTTTAACACGTTTAGGCAAAGAGCTTAAAAGCACAATGTAAAATCACAATTAATCTACAACTTTCATACATTATTTCTACATAACTAAATACAACTACAATAACATACAACTTAAATATAATTTTTATACAATATGTCTTTTGTATATTTTGTATCCGATTTATACATAGTAAAAATAAATTTCATACAACTAATTATATATTATACAACTTTGTGATGACCTAAAAGGTCATCTTATGTTTTAGAACTTAATTTTGCGCTCTTTAGCCTTGAAAAATCTATTTCTTACCCTCCTTGATTTGTGTGCGCAGTCTGGGCGTGTTTCCGAAAAGCTTTTATGTTGAAAATTGATGAAATAATAATTTTTGGCCTTAAAAGTTGATTTTAGTTGACTTCGATCAACGTTTTGAGTAAACGGACCCGGACCCGTATTTTGACGGTCTTGGTGGGTCTGTAATGAAATGTGGGACCTCGACGTAAGTCCGAAATCGAATTCTGAGGTCCCTAACTCGAGATATGAATTTTTGTTAAAAATTGAAAGACTGAAATTTTAATGGTTTTAAGAAATTGGTTAATATTTGATCTTGTTGGTATCGGGTTCGTATTTTGGTTCTGGAGCCCGGTATAGGTCAGTTATGATATTTATTCCTTATCTGTGAAATTTGGTGAGAAACGGAACTGATTTGACGTGATTCATACGCCTGGTTGTAAAAATAGGAATTTCATGTGATTTGGTGCTAAATTCGTAGTTCTAGGTGTTATTTTTGCGATTTGATCGCACGAGCAAGTTAGTATGATGTTCTTAGACTTGTGTGCATGTTTGGTTTGGAGCCCCGAGGGCTCGGGTAAGTTTCAGATAGGCTACGGAGTGATTTAAAACTTAGGAAAATAGCTGGTGTGCTTCAGGTCTCCAGGTCTCGCAAATGCGAGCCTCGCATTTGCGAAGAAACATCACATTTGCGAGCATGGGCTAGGACTGAGGACTCTCGCATTTGCTAAAGTTTGATGTTCGGAATTGCGAACGGATTACTCGCATTTGCGAAGGCTGCAGAAATGCGGCAGGTTCGCATTTGCGATATCTTTCTCTCATTCCGAGCTTTGCAATTGCGAAGCTCAGGCCGGGAATGCGACATCTGCAACCTGTAAATCTTGACTTGACGGGATTTTACTCATTTTTCAAAACATTCAAAAACAAGAAACCCTCTAGGAGATTTTCCAAAGACCACTTTTTTCCCAAATCATAGGTAAGTGATTCTTAACTCGTTTCTTTCAATCCTTCATTTCATTTCACAAGATTTCTACCTAAAACTTAGGAATTTCATGATATAAATTGGGGGTTTGGGTAGAATTAGGAATTTGTGAGAAATTGGAATTTAGACCTCAATTTGGGGTCGGATTTCGAAACTAGTTACTTATTCGGGCTCGGGGGTGGACGGGAGAATGGGTTTTGATCCGAATCTCGAGTTCTGACCAAGCGGGCCTGGGGTCGATTTTTGACTTTTTGGGAGAAAGTTTGGGAAACCTAAATTTATGTATTGAAATTGATTTCTTTAGCAATATTTGATGTTATTAAGTTAATTATTGCTAGATACGAGTGGTTCAGAGGTGGAAACTAGAGGAAAAACGGTAATTGAGCAGTAAACGACCTGTGGATCGAGGTAAGTATTGTGTCTAACCTTGGCTTGAGGGAATTAGGAACCCTCGGACTATGTGATGATGTGAAATCCATGCGAGCGGCGTATAGGCGAGGTGACGAGTGCTTATACGTCGCCAAATTATCTGTTTTCCTTGACTTACTGTTTTCCTTTAGTTGTTTTCTTACCTGTCTTAATTGTTATATGCCCTAAATGCTTATCATGCTTAACTGCTACATGCCAATCAACATCTTCTCCTGTTAGCTATGTTAGTTCTTCCCATAGGTCCCCTAATCCCTACTATTTGCTTAATTTGACTTGTTTGCACCTTTTAAATTTTAAATTGCTGAATTGGTCTCGCTGTGTAGTATTATTCGAGTGGATTTTATATTGATCAAGGTTTCTTTTTCTTGGTTTAGTTTGGTCAGATGAATGTTTGACATGGTGAAAGCTTTATTTAATGGTCATGATCTGCCCAAGTGTGTGACACATACTAATCTGGTTCTATTACCAAAGAAAAAAGAGGTGATAACATTTTCTGATTTAAGGCCTATAAACTTTAGCAACTTCTCTAATAAGGTTATATCAAGGGTGATCGATGAGAGACTATTGGGGTTGCTGCCTAATCTGATATCCGAAGAGCAAGTTGGCTTTATAAAGGGGAGAAGCATTGTTTAAAATGTATTGCTCACACAGGAGATTGTCTCAGATAATAGAATTCGAACTAAGGATGGGCCTAATGTCATTATGAAGCTCGATATGACATATGATCTTGGATATTATTGACCAAGGTAATAAGAAAAACGGGGTTTTTCAGAGAGATTTATTGGCATGTTGTTTGGAATAGTTTCAAATAACATGTATTCAATCCTTATTAATGGCCAAGCCCATGGCTTTTTCAAATTATCGAGGGCAGTAAAGCAAGGAGATCCACTGTCTCCTACCTTGTTTATTCTAGCAGCAGAAGCATTGTCGAGGGGCCTTAATGCACTACATTTGAACTTATACTTCTGTGGATTTGGATTGCCCAAGTGGAGTGATAACTAGGGATTTTACCTTTTTTTGCACTCTATCTTGCTTGAGTTTTTAATGCACTTGTACACAAAATAGTCCCAAAGGCTTACATGTTGTGCTTGTTGCAGGGTTTAGTAAAAAATGATGACAAATAGTCAAAGACCTTCTCAAAAAGGAGTGAAACTTGCACAAGTACCAAGAACAAGTAAAAGCCAAGTTCAATTGAACACGCAGCCCGCAGTCCACTTTATGCGGTCTGAGGTGGTGAGATTCAGAGAATTATCCTCCAAGGCAAAATCCCCCGCGGTCCACTTTATGCGGTCCGCGGTGGTGAGATTCAGAGACTGGTTTTCCAAGGCAAACATCATCGCGGACCGCGGTGGAGAGATTCAGAGCACCTGATTCTAAATGCCAAGACCAACGCGGACCGTGGTCTATTTTACGCGATCCGGGGTCAAGAGATTCAAAGAGCCCAAATGTTGAAGACTAGAAGACCTCTGCGGATCGCGGTCCTTTCTTTGCGGTCCGCGTTGAAGCCACCGCGGCCGCGACCCAGTTTATGCGGACCGCGGTGGCCAAGTTCAGAGCCCAATTTTGTCAATCCAAAAAGCCTCATCACGGCCGCGGTCTATTTTTTGATGTCCGCGGTGACCCCGCAGGGGCATTGGTTATATCATAATTCCCCGAATAACATCTTTTCCTTAGTGCCTTTATCAAATTAGAAAACAACCCAAAAAGACAATAGTTAGTTCAATTGCAATTATAATTAGTCTAAATCGTAGTTATAATATAAAACCCAAGCATATACATCACCTATGGGGACAATTCCCTCGTACAAGGTTAGAAAGGAGACTCACCTCGTGTCGAATCTACCCCTCGGACCACAATCGCGCCCGAAACTCTAAACTCTATACCCGAGGACTCGCAACTAGTCAAAAGGTATAAAAAAAATCAATGCATGTACAATGTGATAACTTATCCTAGTTATTCAATAAAATCGCTTTTCTTGAAGAATTCTCAATTTCCAACCCCGACCTCTCATGGTCAAATTCCGGAAATTTTTGAAGGAATGAACTACCCGAAGCCTAAGGATCGTAATTACATAATTTATTTAGGAATTGATTTTTGGCTAAAAATGAAGTTTCACTATTTTCCCAAAACCCCACATTTTTCTATCAATTCCTATGAATTTTAAGATAATTGGAAGAGGATTTTATTTGAATTTGATGTTAAAAGTCATGAAAACGGACTAGGAATCACTTACCTTGATGAGTTTGAACTTGGGCAGTCTTTTCCCTAGCTTGGAGGAGCTCTAATGGAGGTTGGGTATTGAATAATGAGGAAGAATCCCGTAATTGGACATTTAAGAGGGGCTGCCAACAGGGGTTTTCCGCACCTGCGACCTTGGGACCACAGGTGCGGTCCCGCACCTACGAGAAAATAACCGCCCCTGCGGAAAAGGGCCTGGGACCCTAGCATCGCGCCCGCGGAGAGGGAGCCGGCGGTCCTGCTCTTGCGGCCTGTAGCTCGCACCTGCGGACTTTGGGCAAGGGGGCTGAGGTCGCGCTTGCGGAGGGGAGTTTCCGCACCAGCGGACCTGCCCTTGCGGGATTTGTTCCGCACCAGCAGAGGCTCCGCACCTGCGAGGCTGGGACCGCAGGAGAGGTCCCGCACCTACGGCGGGGCAACTGCACCTGCGGTCACACCAGCTGCTGTGAACCAGCAGTATTTTTTTCTGATTTTTGGCCTCGTGCGGGGTCCAGGAGGCACCTTGGCCCACCCGAGCCCCCGTCCAAAAATACCAACAAGTCCCAAATCATTAAACGGACATTCTCGAGCTCACGGAACACTTAATTCCAAGCTAAAACTCAAAATCACCCTCCAAAACCCCTAAATTGAACACTTAAGAACTTGAAATTCTAAGATTCTATAACGATGCGCTGAACCGACCCACACAACTCGGAACGACTTCAAATTTTGCATACAAGTTATAATTGGCACGACGTAACTGTTCCCGATCTCGGAATTTCATTCGGACCTCGGGAACATAAAATCACATTCCAAACCAAATTTCAAATTCTATGAGATTTCTCAAAACTTCATTAACTCCAATTTTTCCTCATTTGACTTGAAACCAATCAAATCAAGTCCGTTTTACACCAAATTTCACATATAACTTATATAACACATATTGAACCTGTCCTGGGCTCCAAAATCATAATACGGTCCCGACAGCACAGGTTTCACATCAAGGTTCATTTTCATAAGCCTTTAATATTTTCATAAAACAATTTTCTTTAAAAATTCATTTCTCGGACTAGGGTCATCGGAATTCGATTTCGGGCATACGCCCAAGTCCCATATTTTCCTACGGACCTTCCGAAACCGTCAGATCACGGATCCGGGTCTGTTTACTAAAAATTTTGACTAAAGTCATTTTTATTCAACTAATTATCACAAATTTAACTCTTAATCAAAATTTTCACATAAAGGCTTCCCGGCTACGCGCCCGGGCTGCGCACGCACATCGATGTGAGACTACAGAGGCTTTCGGGCCTCGGAATACAGTCCAAATTAGATGCACATAAGATGACCCCTTTTTGGGTCATCACAACAAATCTTATCATATTTTTCATGACGAATTCTCCATCACTTCCCTATGTTGGACTCATCGGAGGGTTTTCGTATTCGTCGTCTATTTACTGGGTATGATAGTGTTTCGAAGCTAAGGCGACATGATTCACACCATGTTGGCCATGGTAATCAAAGCTTTAATGGAAGGGATTGAGGGACAAACATATACTATTATTCCGATGATTGTAGCAGAAATGTACTAGGCTCTAGATCGTTCTAAGAAGGGGTTCAAACATTTTGAGGGTTGTAAATTGCTGCTGCAGATTTGGTTGTTAAAACATCTTCAGAGAGGCCAATATCGCTAAGAATTTCCACGGAGACCTTGGAATGATCACATAGCTTTCCACCATCCAAAAGGAATGACCTTTATCCCAGACAGGTTTGCACAACCAGAGAATGCTACAGAATGGGTATAGTTTTTCAACAATTTGACCGAGGACAAGGTTCATTGGATGTTCGAGTGGTTCCCTACTAGCGAATTCATCATCAGATCCAGGGATGTTCCACATTTGGTGTTGATTAGGTTAAGGGGCATATATCCCTATGTTCCTATCAGGTTCATGAGACAAGCTGGTAGAAAACAAGGCATACTGTGAGTCACCAAAATGGGTCATTACAAAGTAAATTTTCAAGGCGCTGCCATTCCATACAAATGTGAGGCCCAGAACATGTGGAATTTGAAGATTATTGTGAAAAAGGATACCATCGAGACAGATCGATACCACGCAGGTCATGTGTACTTTTACCCATCATGGTTGGACGATAGCATAACAGGAATAGTCGAGCCAGGGGTCGGTCAAGGAAACAAGGCCATAGATGAAGCTGCCGAAGCACAGGTGAAGTATAAGAGGTTGTGCAAAAGAGTCCTCGAGTTCGAGGTCAAGCATTTGGAATAGCACAAGATTGACATGGAGTAAATTAACGAATGGAGGGAAATGGCTACTAAATCGACGGAAAGGTTGGAATATCTGGAGCAGGGTCTTAGAGGGGAAGATGAGGAAAAAAGTCATAGACTGTCAGAATGCAGAGGGTAATGAGGGAGGACACCTAGCAAGGGCGTATCTGCTGCTGGACATGCGCGACCTGGGGAATCTGATCGACGGAGCCAAGAAGGCCAAGCCTGGAGAAGGTCCCTATGGGACCAAGTAGATTAGGATTATCTGTTTTAGAGTCATTTTGGAATTCGAATGTAATAAGGCAAATGCCATTAGTGACTCATTTATTTATTGTCATTTTTAGGTTCGTCTTATTTACTACATTAAAGAAATAAGGCAGTTATCGGCATTAAATTTCTCCAAATCTACGTGTCGCTAGGCCTACCTCGGGCACAACAAGGCTCCAAAATTAGGACGCGAATTTACATTTTCGCAATGCGTGTTTAAATATTGCAAATACTTTTTCAGAATCCTTACTGACTTGTTTACCTTTTGTTTTTCTTTATTTTGATTATTCATATCCCCTAAGGTTGGTTCGCACATACTGACATCGTCAGCATATCACACCATATCCAAAGGCCCTCCACTTCCTCCTCCAAGTGATCCAAAAAGTAAGGGAAAAGATAAGATGAATGATATGAGTGGTGTCAGGAAAGACAACTCTACACATGCAAAGAATGTGGAGACTTCAGACGGTCGAAGTACTCCATCACAGAATGATTTGGTCCTATAGTTGGAGCAGAAGATACTAGAATTGCAAGGGGAGCTTGAGTAGGTCCGCAACTTGGAAAATCTTTCCCTCACCTTAAACGTCCCAGACATTAACCAACAAAATGCTCAAAATCCAGTACCTCCTCAAAACACACCAAACCAACGTCCGCAGAATCCTCCCCCACCCCACCAATATGCAACACCTCCTCAAAATCCTAATCCTCTACCCATACCGACACTCCCTCAACACCAACATGTCCCGACTCAATACCCGCAAACCACTTACCATACTCCTTAGAATACCCCACAACCTATCCCCGATCCGCAAAATTCAACTAATGATCACCACTACACTCAAACCCCTGACATCCACCAAAATAATCCCATATACGTGAAAACCCTACCCCCACTCCACTCAACCAACCTCATACACACCAGAATCCGCCGAGAAGGACCTTCTCATTGAGAATATGGCATAGGAGCTCAAGAAGGTCACAAGCCGAGTCCAGGGTGTTGAAGGAGGCAAAGGAATTGAAGGTCTGACTTATGAGGATTTATGTATTCAGCCAGACGTGGAACTGCTGGAGGGTTACAAACCTCCTAAGTTCGAGATGTTTGACGGAACAGGTGACTCGAAGGTATATTTGAGAACATACTGTGACAAGATCGTGGGGGTTGGGAAGTATGAAAGGATTCGCATGAAGCTATTCATGAGAAGTCTCACTTGAGACGCCCTACCTTGGTACATAAGTCAAAATCCCAAGAATTGGGTTAATTGGGTAAGCATGTAATCAGACTTCATGGATCGATTCAGGTTCAACAAAAAATGCATTGAACGTCTTCTACATACAGAACCTCAAGAAGAAACCGGCGAAGACTTTCCGCGAGTATGCTACTCGATGGAGGTCAGAAGCTGCAAAGGTCAGGCCAACATTGGAAGAAGATCAAATGAACAAATTCTTCGTCAGGTCCCAGGATCCACAATACTATGAGAGGTTAATGGTCATCGAGAATAAAAAATTCTCCGACATCATCAAACTCGGGGAAAGGATTCAAAAAGGGATCAAGAGCGAAATGGTAACCAATTTTGAGGCGTTGCAGGCTACGAACAAAATCTTCACTCACATACCAAACACCTCCGCCCCCATACCAACCTTCACCTCCCAAATATCCTCAATCTGCTACCGCCTACCACACTTATAACACCCAACCAACCTATTATCACTCACTTCCAACCCGCCAAAACTATAAAAACCCAGACCCAATATCGATCGCAGACCACCCAGACAATACACCCCTATTGCTAAACCCATCGACCAACTATATGAAAGACTAAAGGCTGCAGATATGTCACCCTTATTCTCGCTGTTGCCATGGAAAATTCCTCCCAATGGTTCAAACCAAACAAAATAAGTGCATACTATTCCGACATGAAAGGACATACTATTGATGAATGTCGCACTCTGAAAGACAAGATTCAGACACTAATTGACACCAAAGTCATACAAGAAAAGGAAGTTGCACCCAATGTCCGCAACAATCCCCTCCCAGACCATAGGGGTGAAGGAGTAAATGTGATAAAAACTGATAAAGAATGGGATCCTGAAGGGTTAATTGGGCTTATTCAGGAAGGTGATGAGCCTAAAAAACCTGCAGTCACACTCACTCTTATTGTGGTACAGATACAGTCACCGGTCGAAGTTGAGGTAGCCGCATCAACTCCATTCAAAATCGAAGTGACAACACCTGCAACTACACCTACTCCATTTGAAGTAGAAGTAACCACACCCTTCACTATGACGGTATAATCCACACCACCCTTCAATTCCAACATCGTACCTTGGGATTATGTTGCTGAGGCTAGGAGAAAAGAGCAAGCAAAAATGGAAGAGTCTGGTGCTGCACAAGGGATGACCAGAATTGGAAAAATCTATACACCTGAGAATTTGGGAGGTACAAGTAAGGAAGATGTTGCCAAAAAACCCATCATTGAAACCAGTCCAAATGATCTTTGGAAGAAAGTACAGGCAAGGGAATACTCTGTGGTAGACCATCTAAACAAAACTCCCGCCCAGATATCCATCATGTCGCTGCTGCAAAATTTTGAGACGCATAGGAATGCTTTGATGAAGGTGTTGAATAAAGCGTATGTGCCCGACAATATCACCAGTGAGGAAATGGCCAAAATGGTGGGGCAAGTGCTGGAGAGACACAAGATCACCTTTCACGAAGATGAATTTACGCTAGAGGGATTGAGCCACAATAGGGCATTGCACATCATAGTACAGTGCCAGGATAAGTTTATTGCCAGGGTTTTAATAGACGGAGAATCCAACCTCAACGTCTTTCCATTGACAACTTTAAAAAGGTTGGGCAAGGGTTTGCATGAAATACGAGCAGGAACTATGAATGTGAAGGCGTTCGATGGGTCGCAAAGAGCCACAATTGGGAAAACCAATATATGCTTGCAAATGGGTCCTACTTGGTTCGATGTTGAATTTCAGGTGCTAGATATATCCTCCTCCTACAATATGTTGTTGGGACGACCTTGGATACATGCCTTTGGGGCTGTTACATCCACTTTGCACCACGCTCTAAAATTTGAATGGGATCATCAAGAAGTAATCATTCATGGAGATGGGAGCAATCCCATTTATACCAACCAAACTATTCCGGTCGTGGAGAATAGAAGGAAGTTGGGCAGAGAGACCGATCACCACATCGAGTGCATCAATGCAATCGAGAAAGATAAATGGTGGAGAGGAAAAATAGAGATCATACTGGCATGGTCGGGGTATGAACCCGACAAAGGGCTTGGGAAGAAACTCCAAGGCATTACCAAGCCAATACAACTAAAACGTCATGGTACAACTTTTGGGCTTGGATATCCGTATACTTGGCGAGAATATGATGATTTGTCGCCGCTATGGAGTGGTCCCTATTACCCTCTTGAGTAGCCAGTGCCGCATCCGAGTCGGACCTTTCATCAGGCTGATATAATATGGGGATCCGAAGAAGAGGAAGCTTTGGCTAGGCTAAGGAACCTATTCTCAGAAGACGAAGATATGGACTGCAATGTGATAGTTGAGGAGGAAGAAGAAGAAGGCCTTATCATTCATACAGTGGAGAGGGGAGCATTTCTCAGAAACTGGACCGCTACACCATCCAGGTCCAGACGAGTCCCGGGGTAGCGTGGCTACTAATGTTATTTAAAAAACAAGTCTTTTGAGCATTTTGTTTTAAAAACATCTTTCTTTCACTATTTTGTTTAGGAAAATATTGTTTGATGTCATCTAAACGATACTTTATTCAATGTTTCAACATTAATTTGATGTTTTATTATCGTTATCTATCATATTTTTCCTCTACAACATTACTACTTCTTATCTTGTTGAAACAATGACTGTGACATGTAATGAGACAACGCAACATAAGGATAGTGACTCGGAAGAAATAGAAGAAGAAGATGTGATACCTGAAGAGATCGTCAGATAAATTGAGAACTTTGAGAACAAACCTAAGTCCAACCTGGACGAGACCAAGGTAGTCAAATTGGGAGATTCTAAAACCATCAAAGAAACTCGCATAAACATCCACTTGTCACCGTCAGAGAAGGAAGAATTCACTCGCTTCCTGAGAGAATATGAGGAAATTTTCGCGTGGTTGTATGATGACATGACCGGTTTGAGCACATCAATAGTGGCTCATAAATTGCCTACCAATCCAATGTGTCCGCCAGTAAAGCAGAAACTCAGAAAGTTCAAACCAGACATGAGCCTAAAAATCAAGGAAGAAGTCACTAAGCAGATCAAAGCCAAAGTCCTCAGGGTAGTTGAGTACCCAACCTGGTTAGCCAACATTGTAATGGTTCCGAAGAAAGATGGGAAAGTTAGGGTGTGTCGATTATCGGGATTTAAACAGAGCAAGTCCCAAGGACGATTTCCCACTACCAAATATACACATATTGATTGATAATTGCGCGAAGAATGAGCTCTAGTCCTTTGTGGATTGGTTTGGGGGTTATCATAAAATATGGATGGACAAAGAAGACGCAGAAAAGACAACCTTCATTACACCATGGGGAGTATATTTCTATAAGATGATGTCGTTCGGTCTGAAGAATGCTGGGGCCACCTACATGAGAGCCATGACAACCATCTTCCATGATATGATACACAAGAAGATAGAGGTATATGTTGACGATGTCATCATCAAATCCAAGAAGGCCGAAGATCACGTAGCGAACTTGAGAAATTTATTTGACCGACTGCGGAAGTACAATCTAAAGCTGAACCCCGCAAAATGTGCAGTCGGGGTTCCTGCCAAAAAATTGTTGTGATTCATCATCAGCCGACGAGGAATCGAGTTGGACCCGTCAAAGGTCAAAGTCATCCAAGAATTACCACCACCAAAGAACAAGAAGGACGTGATGAGTGTCTCGGGACGTCTCAATTACATCAGCCGCTTCATAACACAGTCCATGGTGATATGTGAACTGATTTTCAAAATGCTGAAGAAGGATGCCGCAACCAGCTGGACCGAGGATTGTCAGAAGGCCTTTGATAAAATCAAGGAATATCTGTCCACAACACCAGTCCTAGTCCCTCCAGAACCTAGTAGACCACTACTACTCTACCTTGCAGTATTAGATGGGGCTTTCGGTTGTGTTTTGGGACAACATGATGATACGAGAAGAAAGGAGCAAGCCATATATTACCTGAGTAAGAAGTTCACACCTTATGAAGCACGCTACTCTCTGCTGGAACATACCTGTTGTGCTCTGACATGGATAGCTCAGAAACTGAGGCACTACTTCTGTGCCTATACCACATACCTCATACCAAGGATGGATCCCCTAAAGTATATCTTTCAGAAGCCTATGCCTACAAGGAAGTTGGCCAAGTGGAAAATATTGATGAGTGAGTTCGATATCATCTATGTAACTCAGAAGGCAGTCAAAGGACAAGCATTAGCAGATCATCTTGCCGAAAACCCCGTAGGAGGAGAATACGAACCACTAAAAACATATTTTCTTGACGAAGAGGTGACATTCGTAGGAGAAGACATTGATGAAGCCTACGACGGTTGGAGAATGTTTTTTGACGGAGCTGAAAATTTCAAGGGAGTCGGTATCAGAGCCGTCTTGGTATCAGAAACCGGTCAGCACTACCCGGTGTCTGCAAAACTCAGGTTTCCATGCACCAACAATATGGCGGAATATGAAGCCTGCATATTAGGGCTCATTTTGGTCGTCGTCATGAACATTCAAGAATTGCTGATAATTGGTGATTCAGACCTGCTGGTGCATCAGGTACAAGGAGAGTGGGCTACCAAGAACACCAAGATACTACCATATCTACATCATGTACAAGAGATGATGAAGAGGTTCACAAAGATAGAGTTCCGGCATGTCCCCAAAATCCAGAATGAATTTGAAGATGCATTGGCCACTTTGTCCTCCATGATACAACATCCGGACAATAATTTTATCGATTTCATTCCAGTAAGAATCCATAATCTGTCGGCGTACTGTGCTCATGTTGAAGAAGAAACGGATAGAAATCCATGGTTCCACGATATCAAGGAATAATTGGCAAAAGGAGAATACCCAGAGCTTGGAAACCATACTAAAAGACGAACACTTCAGAGGTTGTCCAACCATTTCTTCCAAAGCGGAGGAATTCTTTATAGAAGAACTCCTGATCTAGGGATATTACGTTGTGTTGACGCCGAAGAAGCTTCCAAATTTCTTGAAGAAATACATGCCGAAACCTACGGCCCACATATGAACGATTTCGTCTTTGCCAAGAAGATACTCAAGGCCAGATATTTTTGGATGACTATAGAAACAGACTGCATCCGGTACGTCCAGAAATGCCACCAGTGCCAGATACATGCATATATGATACGCGTGCCACCAAACTATCTTAATGCGACAAGTGCACCTTGGCCTTTTGCTGCCAAGGGAATGGATGTCATTGGTCCAATCGAGCCACTGCTTTGAATGGGCACAGGTTCATTTTAGTGGCCATTGATTACTTCACAAAATGGGTCGAAGCTGCGTCCTACAAAGTTGTAACAAAGAAAGTCATCGCTGATTTTGTCATGGATTGTATTGTTTGTCGATTCGGGGTTCTAGAGTCCATTATCACTGACAATGCTGCAAATCTCAGCAGTGATCTGATGAAAGCCATGTGTGAAACATTCAAGATTAAGCACAGGAATTCCACATCATACATGCCCCAAATGAATGGAGTCATGGAGGCTGCCAACAAGAACATCAAGAAGATACTAAGGAAGATGGTAGAGAATCACAAGCAATGGCGCGAGAAGTTACCATTTTCCTTATTGGGATACCGTACCACAGTCTGCACGTTAATCGGGGAAACTCCTTATTTGCCGGTCTATGATACTGAAGCCGTCATCCCCGCCAAGGTAGAAATTCTTTATTTGAGGATCATACAAAAAGCCGAACTCGGTGACACAGAATGGATAAGGAGCCGCTACGAGCAATTATCCCTCATAGATGGAAAATAGATTACTGCAGTATGTCATGGTCAACTCTATCATAATAGAATATCCAGAGCTTTCAACAAAAGGGTCAAACCAAGACAATTCACACCGGGGCAGCTGGTGTTGAAACGTATCTTTCCACATCAAGATGAAGCCAAAGGGAAATTTTCACCCAACTGGAAAGATCCTTACATGGTTCACAAGGTGTTGACAGGAGGAGCACTCATACTCGCAGAAATGGATGGAGAAATCTGGCCAAAGCCTATCAACTCGGACACAGTCAAAAGATACTATGTGTAAATCTATTTGCATTTCTTTATATGATGTAATTGAACTACGCTTGACCTGATTCCTATTTAAGAGGGGATATGTAGGCAACCCTGTGGGTTCGGTCACAATTCAATGAAATTTCCATTTTTCTCCATAATCATAAACTGGGGCAGAATATTGAGGAGGGCCCTCAAAATTCTGAAGCAAGTTCAGCCAACAACATTACATACAGAATAGCCAGAACGTCATTTAGATAACTGGGGCAGAAATTTGAGGACCCTCAAAATTCTATGGCAAGGAGTTCACAATGTCTCGGATAACGTCGCGGTCACTAGTTCATCTAATTGATTTCTTAATTTGCATATTACTATGTTTTGAAAAACCATACACGCATACTTTTCAAAAACTTTATTTATAGCCAAATTCTACCTATGGTGACTCGAACGAGATCCTAGAGCAGAGTGGAGCAAAGCAAGCAGACAAAGGCACGGACCAACCTCCCCCACAAAACTCACAAATTTTCTTTGGATGCAGGAACATGTAATCGCCATAAGTATCGTCACAACAACAGAATCGACATGCATAAACATATTTCCAGCTAAGAATACTTCGCTCTTACTCTTACATTTGCATGGGGCTAAACATTGCCTTCTCTTTGCATGAGACTAAGCACCGTCTCAATTTTTGCATGAGGCTAAGACTTGCCTCTCTATTTGCATAAGGCTAAGCATTGCCTTATCTTTGCATGAGACTAAGACCTGTCTCGATTCTTGCATGAGGCTAAGCTCTGCCTCTCTATTTGCATAAGGCTAAGCATTGCCTTCTCTTTGTATGAGACTAAGCCATGTCTCGATTCATGCATGAGGCTAAGCCCTGCCTCCCTATTTGCATCAGGCTAAGCATTTCCTTCTCTTTGCATGAGACTAAGCACTGTCTCGATTCTTGCATGAGGCTAAGCCCTTCCTCCCTATTTGCATCAGGCTAAGAATTGCCTTCTCTTCGCATGCGACTAAGCATTGTCTCGATCCTTGCATGAGGCTAAGCCATGCCTCCCTATTTGCATCAGGCTAAGTATTGCCTTCTCTCAGCATGAGACTAATCATTACCTTGATCGTTGCATGAGGCTAAGCCCTACCTCCCTATCTGTATAAGGCTAAGAATTGCCTTCCCTACATTCGCATGAGACTAAGCACTGTCTCGGTCCTTGCATGAGACTAAGCATTATCTCCCTTTGCATAAATATTGCTTTATTCTAAACCTTGCATTATCCTCTTCTCTTGGGGATAAGCTTTTCCCAAAACTCTATACAAGACTAAGCTTTGTCTTGTTATTACCTTTGGCATCATGTCTCTGCACCTCATGAGCTGATATATAGCCAACTTGTACGAATGCATCATAGTCTGAAGGCATCATCCTCATAGACAAAAGACACCATGCCATGGCTTGAGGATCTCTCAATATTGCACACCATTATTCAAAGGCATCATGGCTCGTAGGCACCATCTTCATGGCCCTAGAACATCATTTCATGGCCTTCGAATCCCTTACCGTATAATTCATGACCCTGGACATCATGGTATAAGGACGTCATCCTCACCATCCAAAGACAATCTTCATGGTCCAAAGGGAATTTGCATCATGTTTAAGTTTACACAATAATCTATACATACCTGCAGGCAATCGTATTTTGAGTTTGCAGGTAATCTCAGGAGCAACCGTTCTCCTAAAAGGAGCAATATTTGCTCCGGTTTCCATTCAATGTTCAAATCTTTCAAGTTATTTCAAACATAACCAGTCATCGTCTGTTACCCGTTCCCATCTGATAATCGTTCTAGTATCCATAACCATATCAAGACACATCCATTCACAATCTCAATATTGTTCGTGCCCAAAATATCTTGTCCGTTCTTACAACAGCTTCATCGGCTTATTCCATTTCCACCGTTGGATCCAAAACTACACACGACCTAATTCTTGTAAAAACAGGGATATGTAGGCAGCTCAGAAGCCAGAGTGTGGTTTAACTTGTTTGGGGGATACGTACGCGCCAAGTGACGAGAGTCCGTACGTAGCGTCTATTATTGTTATGTTCGGGTAGTTAGGCCCACATTATGCCTTGTGTGTTTTTCTTGTAATGCCTTAGATATGTTTCTTTATTTTCGTTGAAATACTCATATGATTTATTGTAATGCTATATTTACTACGAAATTATGTTTTGCATCGTGTTGTTCTTCAGAGGGTCATTGAAATGAAATTGTGAAATATAAGGGAGCGGGCCGTACGCCACGACGGATTTGAAATGAAATTGTGAAATATAAGGGAGCGGTCCGTACGCCACGGCGGATTTGAAATGAAATTGTGAAATATAAGGGAGCGGTCCGTACGCCACGGCGGATTTGAAATGAAATTGTGAAATATAAGGGAGCGGGCCGTACGCCACGGCAGATTTGAAATGAAATTGTGAAATATAAGGGAGCGGGCCGTACGCCTTGACAGATTTGAAATGAAATTGTGAAATATAAGGGAACGGGCCGTACGCCACGACGGATTTGAAATGAAATTGTGAAATATAAGGGAGCGGGCCGTACGCCACGACAGATTTGAAATGAAATTGTGAAATATAAGGGAGCGGGCCGTACGCCACGTTGGATGTGAAATGAAATTGTGAAATATAAGGGAGCGGGCCGTACGCCACGGCGGATTCAATAATTTGTGATTTTTTTTGTTTTCATTCGGTGGTCTTACTTTTGAAAGTTCTTTATTGTTTAAGTTCAGTAACTGTTTGGATTTTTCTGTTCTCCGTACGTTTAGTTGTTGCTTATTTTTCCCCCCTGACAAGCCTACCATATTTCATCATATGTTACTACTGCCGGACCTTAGTGAGTATCGAGTCGACCTCTCGTCACTACTTCTTCGAGTTTAGGCGGGATACTCACTGGGTACATATTTATTTAGTATGTACTCATGCTGCACTTTCTTTTCTTTTCTGTACTTGACTGTACAGGTCCGGAGGCTGGCACGTCTGACTATCAGGCCGGTGCTAGATATTGATATCGTGGTCATACTTCTCGGTGAGCTGCTTTCTCGGCGACTTCCTAACAACACCCTGGAGCTCTTTTGTTACATTTCTCTGCTCATTTCATTCAGATGGAGACTCTATATATATTGTAGTCATTGTATATTCAGTAGTTGCCCATGACACTCGTGGCACTAGTTCCTGGCACACACGCATAGTGTATATTTATATTTATATTTTTGGGGTTTTGGGATGTATATCCATGTGTGCATTTTATTTCAGCTTGTATCTACGAGGATTTCACTTCCGCTCAAGGCTAGTATCATGTTTGTCGTTATAATTTGGGAATCTTTGACTGATTAACTAGATGGGAAAGGTATCACTTGGTGTAATTATTGTTGGCTTGCCTAACCCCGTCGTTGGGCGCCATCACGACTCGGATTGGGATTCTGGGTCGTGACAACGTGGTATCAGAGCCAGGTTTACGTAAGTCTCACGAGTCATGGGCAGGCCCAGTAGAGTCTTGCGGATCGGTACAGAGACATCTGTACTTATCTTCAGGAGGCTATGGGGTGTTAGGAAACTTCCATTTATTCATATCCTGTCATGCAATCTATGATGTACTCAAATCATTCTTCCATTCTCTCGCAGATGGTGCGGACGCGTGCATCCCATGTTCCTGGTCCGGGAGAGGCCGCTGCCCCGGCTGCCCAAGGTCGGGGTAGGGGCAGGGGTAGAGCACCTGCTCGAGGCAGGGGACGAGGACGTCCTAGAGCTACGCCAGGGGAACCACCAGAGGAGCTTATTATAGAGGAGCAGGATGAGGTGCCTCCAGTAGCACCTGTTCCAGTGGATTTCATGACGGGGCCAGGCTTCCAGGAGGTCATGGGCCGTATGCTAAGATTCATGGACACTATGTCTCAGGCTGGTTTATTTCCAGCCGACCCTTCCGCTTCTCAGGCGGGAGGGGGAGTCCAGACCCCTACCGCTCAGGCCATAGGTCAGACAGCAACATCACATCATACTCCGGGCACACCGCCCGTGGGAGGGGTTCAGCCCGTAGTAGCAGCCTCAGAGCCCAGGCCAGTT
>ML258504.1:0-13750 GCA_005239495.1 Nicotiana undulata | reverse complement strand
TGGAAAATCAGTTAGAAATCAATTTACCATGATAAATCTTAAGTTATTATGCAATTTAAATGATAACAGTAATAATAGAGTTGAAAAGGAAGCATTTTGTAGAAAGAACTATGAAACTTCAGTGAAAATATCCCGTGCACGCGCTCGTCACCTCACGTACACGGGGGTTTTATAGAAAAAACCAGTAAAATGCCTAAGGGAAATTCCCTAACACAAAGTTAGGCAAGCCACGTACCTCGACTATGCAAATCAATCAATAATCACGCTCTTGCCACGAGTATCCAACTCTGGGTGGCCAATCTATTCAATTCGATGTAATAATGTAAATATAAATTCAAGAAATCAAGATAACTAATTATTTCAGAATTAAAACGCGAAATTAGAAAATTTGACCAAAACGCCCCTCGGGCCCACGTCTCGGATTCGGGTAAAATTTATATTTTCTGAACCCTTATTCACTCACAAGTCTAACCATATGAAAATCCCTCAAATCGGAGGTCGAATACCCAATCAAAACCCCAAAAACGGTCTAGGTGGTTTCTTCCAATTTTCCCCAATTTCAACTCAAAAATCTCGAATTTAAGGGTGGAATTTAAGATTAGGAACATGGGAATTAACCTATGGTGTTTAGTAATCACTTAACTCGATTACCTAGGTGAAAATCCTCTCAAAGATCGCCTCTCCCGAACTCCCAAAACTAAAAAATGGTGAAATAACTTAACCCTCGGATTTTTGGAATATGAACAGGGATTTCCGCGCCTGCGGTCCCTTTCACCGCACCTGCGGAAAAGGTATCGCAGGTGCAGGTTTCACTTAAGCTGGACAGAGGTCGCACCTGCGGGCCTTTTGTCGCTGGTGCAGTTCCGCACCTGCGTAAACCCAATCGCACCTGCGGAGACAGGGAAGGCCTGGCCCAACCTCGCACCTGCGGCTATGGGGCCGCTCCTGCGAGCTCGCACTTGCAACAATTCCATTGCAGGTGCGAAAACACCAGAAGGAGTCTGGTTCAGCAATTTGCCAAGTTCCAAATTCTTCCGTTAAGCATTCGAAACGACCCCGAGGCCCCCAGGACCTCAACCAAAAGTACTAACTGACCCAAATACCTCATTCCAACTTAGTCGAGCCTTTAAAACACGTCCCATGACATCAAAATACCCAAAAATGCATAGATTCAAGCCTAAGAATCATAGGAGTTTTCAAGAATTCACCTTCGACGGCGAACCACGTCTAAACTCGTCCGAATGACCTCAAATTTTGCACACAAGTCATAAATGACATTCCGGACCTGCTGTCACTTTCGTAATTCCATTTCGAGTCCGATATCAAAATCTCACCTATCGGCCGAAATCGCCAAAATTCTGACTTTCGCCAATTGAAGCCTAAATCTACGTCTGGCCTCAAAAACACATTCCGAACATGCTCCCAACCCCGAAATCACTCAACGGAGTCGACGGATTTCCATTCCGGATCCGTCTTCACACAGCTCCCGCCACAGTCCAATTTCTAAGGTTAAAGCTCACCTTAAAGGACTATATGTCGAAAACACTCCAATTTTCATCACTCAACTCTCCGACTCGTTCCATTAGCATAATAAGACATGGAAGACACAGTTATTAGGGGATCGGGGCACTAACTCTCAAAACGACCGGCCAGGTCGTTACAATCATTATCAACAGGAACAACATCTCTCCACTCGCCCTCAGCCCTTGAAAAGTCTCTACTAAGGACTACACACAACAATGAAGTATAACAAGATGCAAAGTCTCCTTCCAACAGATGATACTACTAGAAAGAATAAAATCATAACATACCATAGATCTTTTCTTATCCATGTCCATTGTAAGCCGGAATCAACATAGTGAATTGCGCTATGAATGAGAAAGAAGGTACAATAAAAAGAATCCGCAACTACAATCCCTATATATAAATCCCAACTAATATCAAACCTATAAGAGAATAATTTTCATAATCCTCCAAGTACAATAGGTTTTTCTTTCCCAACTTTATTAGAATTATGAGTCTTTCAAACCTAGAAGGATAATGAGTTTCCTAAAAATACAAAGAAATAATTCAAGATATAAATAATCTTCGTGTTGGGTTGAATTATTATTATCAACAGGAACAACGTCTCTCCACTCGCCCTCAGCCCTTGCAAAGGCTCTACTAAGTACTACACACAACAATGAAGTATAACAAGCTGCAAAGTCTCCTTCCAACAGATGATACTACTAGAAAGAATAAAATCATAACATATCATAGATCTTTTCTTATCCATGTCCATTGTAAGCCTGAATCAACATAGCGAATTGCGCTATGAATGAGAAAGAAGGTACAATACAAAGAATCCACAACTACAATCCCTATATATAAATCTCAAACCAATAAGAGAATAATTTTCATAATCCTACAAGGACAATAGGTAATTCTTTCCCAACTCTATTAGAACAATGAGTCTTTCAAACCTAGAAGGATAATGAGTTTCCTAAAAATACAAAGAAATAATTTAAGATATAAATAACATATCTTCGTGTTGGGTTGAATTATCATTATCAACAGGAACAACGCCTCTCCACTCGCCCTCAGCCCTTGCAAAGGCTCTACTAAGTACTACACACAACAATGAAGTATAACAAGCTGCAAAGGCTCTTTCCAACTGATGATACTACTAGAAAGAATAAAATCATAACAAATCATAGATCTTTTCTTATCCAAGTCCATTGTAAGTCTGTATCATCATAGCGAATTACGCTATGAATGAGAAAGAAGGTACAATACAAAGAATCTGCAACTACAATCCCTATATATAAATCTCATGTAATCTCAAACCTATAAGAGAATAATTTTCATAATCCTACAAGGACAATAGGTTTTTCTTTCCCAACTCTATTAGAACAATGAATCTTTCAAACCTAGAAGGATAACGAGTTTCCTAAAAATACAAAGAAATAATTCAAGATATAAATAACATATCTTCGTGTTGGGTTGAATTATTGTTATCAACATCAACAATGTCCCTCCACTTTCCCACAGCCCTTGCAAAGGATCTACTAAGTACTACACACAACAATGAAGTATAATAAAGCTGCAAAGTCTCCTTCCAACTGATGATACTACTAGAAAGAATAAATCCATAAAAAATCATAGACCTTTTCTTATCCAAGTCCATTGTAAGTCTGAATCATCATAGCGAATTGCGCTTGAATGAGAAAGATTGTACAATACTGTCATGACCCAAAATCGATGGGTTGTGATGGCGCCGGACACCACTGTCAGGCAAGCCAACCCCTTAATCAGTTGAAATACTTTCCTGTTTAACATTTTTGAAAAATCGTTACCTTTCATTTAATTTCATAATCAAATACATAAAACTTCGTTAATTAAGTACGATAGGAAGTCAACTCAGCTTGATTAAATGAAACCCAACACATCCCCAGAACCCGGTGACACAAGTAAATGAGCAAGTTCTAAGAATTTAATCAATTATACAACGCTTGTCTGAGGAACAAATTTGACAAAGACTTTAAATTAAATACAAATACAAATAAGGGAGACTCTGTCATCTGCGGAACGCCTCCGGATGAATGCAGCCCGTAAGTCTCCAAATCAATCACTGAGCTATGAAGGTACATGTGCAACAAAATGCACAGCAAGTGTAGTATGAGTACATAAACAGATATGTACCCAGTGAGTATCCAGTCTAATCTTGAAGAAGTAGTGACGAGAGGTCGACTTGACACTCACTAAGGTCCAACAGTATAATATAACAAGATATAATGAAAACGGTAGACATGTAAGACAGTGAGCAGCAAACACGTATAAGGCACAGAAATCCAAGTAAAAACTGAAAGTAAATCACAATTTCCACTTCCTTTTCCCCCAAATATCTGTCAAGTCAATATCCATGAAACAGTACCAAATAAGAATGCACACACAGGGATAAGACAACTGGCGGGAGTCATAAGGATAATATCTATGCACTGCCGAGGATCGAACGGCCCGTCCCATAAGTGCATTCTTACCATAGTATAATCTCTCAGGTGCACTGCCGAGGATCGGTCGGCCTGTCCCAAAAGTGCACCTTTAAATCTGTCGTGGCGTGCAACCCGCTCCCATGAGAGTGGGGGAAATCACACTCCGCTCGCGGAATTTAAATTGCGAAGGGGTCACATGTACACATAATAATCTTAACATTTCCTTTCCAAAATCATTTTTCTTCCAAATTTATCAAATTTCATAAATCTCAAGGGATCATACTATATACATCAGGAATTCATAACATATAATTAACTACAAGGAAGAATATAAAGCATGTTGTGGGCCTAACAACCCGGACGTGACAATAATAGCCGCTACGTACGGACTCTCGTCACTTTGTACGTACGTAGACCCCAAAACAATTGCACATAGCATACAAATCACCTATGGGGACAATTCCCTCTTACAAGGTTAGAAAGGAGACTCACCTCGCTCCCAAAATTCATAGCCAGCTTCCAAGCCTCACTGACGACTCCAATGGATGCACCACGCCCCCAATCTATCCAAATAACAACAATTTAATGAAAATATACCCTATTGTTCATAACAAATTCAAATTACAAAATTTCAACCCGGCTCAATGAAATGACCAAATGCCCTCGGGTCCGCGTGCCCGGACCTCGGGATTTCATGAAGATAATATCTACCCATAGCTCGACTAATTCAATTATACGGTTTACTCCAATATTTATGCTCAATTCGTGGCTAAAAATCAAATTTATCAAATTCTAGGTTTCCTTCAACAATTTCCCAAATTTTCCTCAATTTCTTATATCAAATCTATGCAATAATCTTGTATTAATTCAAAATCATGAGGCCTTTGATGCCTGAAGAAAAGTCCTCCGTGGAATGCTATCAAAAACGCCCATCTCAAAAGAAAATGAGATAAGAAATGCCTAAAACCCATTTTAAATTAAACACTGCCCAGAACTAACCCTATGCGATCGCGCCAACCAGCCTGCGATCGCACAGGCCAACCTCCAGCCTTCTCTGCGATCTCATTGCACCTCCTTCGATCACGTAGGCCAAAAATACAGCTCCCAAAATTTCTTCTCAGCGATCGTACTACAAGGGCTGCGATCGCACAGCACACCAGTGACATCAGAAAACAACAGCAGCAGGTAGGGGAAAAATGGTCTGAAACCACCCTGAAACACTCCCGAGGCCCACGGGACCCCGTCCAAACACACGACTCAGTCCCATAACATCCCACGAACTTGCTCGCGGCTTCAAATCATATCAAGCAACGCTGAAATCACGAATCGCACTAAAATTAAAACTTTATGACCTTGAAATTTCAAACTTCCACTTCTGATGCCGAAACCCGTCAAATCACCTCTGATCGACCCCGAATTTTACACGCAAGTCATATTCAACATTACGGACCTGCTCCAACTTTCGGAATCACATTCCGACCCCGACATCAAAATTTCCACTTCCGATCGGATTCTTCAAAAACCTTCAAATTTCTAACTTTAGCCAACTGACTTCAAATTAACCTACGGACATCCGAATTCACTTCTGATCGCGCTCCCGACTCCATAATCACCATACGAAGTTATTCCCAGTCTCGGAATCCAAAATGTACATCAATATCTCTGAAATGCCTTCCAACCCAAACTTAGGAAATTTCCTCAAAAATGCTGATTTCCACAATATACGCCGAAACGCTCCCGAGTTATCCAAAACCCGATTCGGACATACGCCCAAGTCCGAAATCATCATACGTATCTGCTGGAACCTTCGGATCCTGATTGCGAGGTCATTTGCTCAAAATTGCAATCTTACTCAATTCCTCCAACTTTAGATTTCCGAAATGAGAATTTTCCTTCCAATCTAACTCCGAACTTCCTGAATTCAACCTACGACCATACGCACAAGTCACAATACCTCTAATGAAGTTGTTCATGACTTCCAACCGCTGAACGGCGCGCCAGAGCTCAAAACGACCGGTCGGGTCGTTACATTCTCCCCCACTTAAACAGACATTCTTCCTCAAATGTGCTAAGAACTTATCTTGAGATATTCGAAATCACTGACCATCACCTCGTGCACCTGCCCATTGTTCCACAACCCAGTTGAACACATAAGCTTTGATAAAATCTGCCGATAACCTCCTTTGTCCATACAGCAAATTCCGAACTCAATTCCGAACTAAATTCCAACACCGAAAATTCTCTACCAGGCCTATTTCTAGTATATGAACACCGTATTAACTACCACACAAGGCACCAGAACACAACTGCGTACCTTTACTGAATCGGCACCATACACTGCATAGTCCATCATCCGACCGCAGTGACGCTCCCTGAACCTTAATAGCCAGAATTCTATGAATTTGATGCTCTCAATGCACTCTATAAGATATATACATACATCCTGCTATAATGTTGACGATACCTCCACAATGGAGGAGATGCGTAGAGATTTCCTAACCAACTACAGAGTTAGCCAAAACGTTGAAGTCCTTCCTCTTGACTTAGATCAACATTCTATTGCAGACCAAGTAATGGTGATTGCCCTGTTGTTTAATTTACATAATCACATCCCACTTGACCCCTGATCCAATAATCTCGTCTCACCCAGTATGAACTGTTCAAATAGAAAATCCTCTTAGTCATGACCAACAGCCACCCACGATGCCATAATGCGCCAATAGGCCACAACTCGAACATGATACATAAGAAATGACTCAGGAAAGGACTACTCAACCCACGCAACCAATATAAACTCTCCCCAAAATACAGGAAGAAAAGCACAAGGAAAAATAATTATAGGAGCCCTACTCAACATCACACTGTTGCGGCGTGCAACCCGATCCAAATAACATACACGTGGCGGCGTGCCACCCGATCCCATCATAAAATTTACATAAAGAGAATATACACGAAGTTGAATTGCCCACTATTATGAATTACTGAATATCGGTCACAAGCACGCTAAGTGCATAATACCATTCTGGGGAGACTAATAGGGCCATATGCTATAAAACGGAAGCACAAATGAGGTGCGATATATGATTTGAATCCCAAGAACCATCCTGCTCACATAACCTCATCACTACGCGGAATCTCATCATATAAGAAATTATCAAGCTGCTTCACAACTCACACAGCAAAATCTTAATATCACATGAATTAACGGAGACGGAACAATACCTGATATTCTGACACCCCTCCTTGAGGAGCGCCATACTGAAATGAACACGTCTAACTCGCATGAAGCCCATAATCTCAATTAAACTCATTCATACACTTCAAGACGATTCTACTCGCACTGAACTAGGCTAATAGCCTTACCTGGGTCTAAAACAACCCACTTCCTTTCATCACACGCAAGAACAACCATCATAGCCGGGACAACACCCAACAATTCACAACAAAGATGAACTGAAGCCCTTCCTGGCATACATCCTCAAATAAGCAACATTGCCCTTCCTCAAACTCGGTCAAATCTTTCAATCCATCAGGTGACTACAAGCCACACTTATGCAATCTTCCCGCGGTCATGCTCCCATGACCTTCCACACAGGGTAACAAGTACGCACATCCATACCACCGACCACCCTAAGGCTGTAAAACAATTCAAGGACCCGTAACCAGGATACAAATCTTTTTTCACCAAACAAAAATCTCAGATAACACTGAAGACAACACCAGCTTATTCTAAACATTCAAATACCTTGTTCCTGCTCCTCCGAGCTCATGACATCCTTGTTAACACCAAACCGCAGTCTCGATTCTTACTTCCAGCTCCATGCTGACTACTGCACCCAACATGTCGATATGGAATAGCATAGGAATTCCATCATACTTCCTGAACCGCTAATAGGGTGAACACTTCATCATATAGAAACTTCTTACTTATTTTAATTCTTGAGAACCATAACAACGCACAAGTGAATTCTCACAATCACAATACATGCAATTCCTTAAGTAGTGGCTTGAACCGCCATAAACCTTCCGGGATCCGCCTACACCTGACAGGCCATAGCACTTGAATGCTTCCAAATGAAATCTATTACGACGGCCGACAAGCCCCACACACATCTGCACAAACCATACCCATACTCAATCACACCAAAGGAACTGATCACTGCCGTACATGTGCCATTTCAACCATGGCTAACCAATCTATCTTCTTTTTTATCATATTTTAATTGCCTCAGAGATAATAGTGACTTCCTTCAACTCATAGCAAACTTCACCCTCACTCATCCCGAGTGACCTTGATTCACGAGACCATGCTGCCAAAATCCCACAACCCGTCTCATACCCTCCTAGTAAACTTTCTACAACCCGGAGTTTATTTCTCTCACTTTTTCAATAGTATCCTGCATGCTGAAAATAACATAGAACACTCCAATCATTTTTTCCCTTTTCTCAGAAATTATGTTGCAAAAGCTCGATTCTCAATCATACTGCTGCTTGAAACCCTTAAACACTGCATTCTCTAACCTTCAAATTTACTAGGACTACTGCTGAGAGTCACCCACTCTGACTGGACCCGAATACAATCAACTCCAAGGCTCTTCTAGCACATGAACATCCTCTCAATGAAGTACGTGATTGAGTCACTGCCCTTTCAACTTGCCCATACATTAAGCATAAATTCTGACCTTTATCAAATCCAATAGGACCTACTTGCACACATTTATCAAATCTCATGCATAATCGCCATTTTATTCCTTTCCCTTAGCTGAAACAACTTGCCAATATGTCGACAATCCGCAACCCCATAAGAACGCAATCCCACAACCCAACTGCGGATTCAGATGGTGGGACTCCCCCACTTAGCCCGAAGCTACTCTTGCACTACTATAGACCGTGCTGAAATTCTTTCTTCTTTGCTAACAAGATCTTGCTCACCCAACCCGTCCAGCCTTTCTGAATTCTCCTATTAGTACTCCCTAACTCAAATCCCCTAGCACCATTCACACATTCTGCCTCCTACCGAATAGCCACTATAATTCCTTGCAGGAACTAGCCAACTACACAACCACTAACATATTCCCAGAAGATAACCCTCATGTGGAAATAACCAACTGACACCGTCCAACAACGCTGCCCGCACACCCTCTAAGATATCAATACCCCATCTTAAGCCTTCTCTCATTCACCAACCTTGCATGTCCATCCGCTCCTCCTAGACATCTACTAATTGCACTACCACATCTTCCAATCCACTACAACTCTCAAATCACTTCCAACTTTCCCTCAAGATAGGCAGCCGCCTTACTACTGAACTCATATGCTACGCTGCCACTCTCCCACTTGTTAAACTCTTTCCTTTAAGCAACTACCGACTTCCGTTCCTTCCACCTGGCCCTTCAGAAATTTAGCCGCCATCTGACACGTCCCTCATGGCTTCCTTCATCATCTGCTTCTCAATTGCAACCTCGATCCAATATCATTCTCCGTAGCTCTTAAACAAGTAGATCACCACGATTTCAAACTCTCCAAAGATCATCTTTCTCGAGTTGTCTTTACCAGGAGTAGCTATTAAATTCTAAACAACCACACACCACGATCTCGACAACCGTTTCTTCAACACAGCTTCACAACACTTTAACCCAATGCAACTGAAGAACCATAACATCGGCGAACTTAACATATTCTACTTGATCAAACACCGATACCACATCACAGGTTAATATAGCACCTCACTTGAAAACACCAAGTATTACTACTTTATCAATCCAAAACCTAACTATTTATAATCCAAATGCCTTTCCTCTGCCGGAACTAAAATACTAAATCTCGAGATCACGACTTGGGAAGACCTCCCTTCAAACCATTCATCACCCCAATATACGGGTAATCATTCTGTCATCACCCACATCGCGTGATAACCAATTGTAAGCATCATAACCACCTGAGCATAGCCTTCATGCTCTTAATGAACACAGCTACCGAGCTGAGACAACATATCATTCTCCATGCAGGCAACAACAACAGCCCAAACAACTATGCACGGAAGACTTCACGCACCATATCTGTAGCACCATAACAACTCCTCAAATTCCCGATTCATAATAAGCGCTTCACGACGCGTAAGATTGAATAGGAAGGAAACACAGGCATAGACCTTAAGGGAACCAAATCACACGATGAGGAATCAAGAAGGGAAGTACTCCTATCAGCCTTGTAGCCTCTCGAAGATAAGTACAGATGTCTCCGTACCGATCCGCAAGACTCTACTAGACTCGCTCATGACTCATGAAACCTAGGGGAACCTAGAGCTCTGATACCACGTTGTCACGACCCAAAATCTATGGGTTGTGATGGCGCCGGACACCACTGTCAGGCAAGCCAACCCCTTAATCAGTTGAAATACTTTCCTTTTTAACATTTCCAAAAAATTGTTACCTTTCATTTCATTTCATAATCAAATACATAAAACTTTGTTAATTAAGTACGATAGGAAGTCAACTCAGCTTGATAAAATAAAACCCAACACATCCCCAGAACCCGGTGACACAAGTACATGAGCAACTTCTAAGAATTTAATCAATTATACAACGCTTGTCCGAGGAACAAATTTGACAAAGACTTTAAATTAAATACAAATACATAGAAGAGAGACTTTGTCAGCTGCGGAACGCCTCCAGATGAATGCAGCCCGTAAGTCTCCAAATCAATCAATGAGCTATGAAGGTACATGTGCAACATAATGCACAGCAAGTGTAGTGTGAGTACATAAACATATATGTACCCAGTGAGTATCAAGTCTAATCTCGAAGAAGTAGTGACGAGAGGTCAACTTGACACTCACTAAGGTCTAACAGTATAATGTAACAGGATATAATGAAAACGGTAGACATGTAAGACAGTGAGCAGCAAACATGTATAAGGCACATGAATCCAAGTAAAAACTTAAAGCAAATCACAATTTCCACTTCCTTTTCCCCCAAATATCTGTCAAGTCAATATCCATGAAACAGTACCAAATAGTCATGCGCATACAGGGATAAGACAACCAGCCGAAGTCATAAGGATAATATCTATGCACTGCCGAGGATCGAACAACCCGTCCCATAAGTGCATTCTTATCGTAGTATAATCGCTTAGGTGCACTGTCGAGGATCGATCGGCCCGTCCCAAAAGTGCACCTTTCAATCCGCCGTGGCGTACGGACCGCTCCCATTAGAGTGGGGGAAATCACACTCCGCTCGCGGAATGTAAATTGCGAAGCGGTCACACGTACGCATAATAATCTTAACATTTCCTTTCAAAAATAATTTTTCTTCCAAATTTATCAAATTTCATAAATCTCAAGGGATCATACTATTTACATCAGGAAATCATAACATACAATTAACTGAAAGGAAGAATATAAAGCATGTTGTGGGCCTAACTACCCGGACGTGACAATAATAGCCGCTACGTACATACTCTCGTCACTTTGTACGTAGGTAGCCCCCAAAACAATTTCACATAGAATACAAATCACCAATGGGGACAATTCTCTCTTACAAGGTTAGAAAGGAGACTCACCTTGCTCCGAAAATTCATAGTCGGCTTCCAAGCCTCACCGACGACTCCAATGGTTTCACCACGCCCCTAAACTATCCAAATAACGACAATTTAATGAAAAAATACCCTATTGTTCATAACAAATTAAAATTACAAAATTCCCCAACCCGGCTCAATGAAATAACCAAATGCCCTCGGGTCCACGTGCCCGGACCTCGGGATTTCTTGAAGATAATCTCTACCCATAGCTCGACTAATTCAATTAAACAGTTTACTCCAATATTTATGCTCAATTCGTGGCTAAAAATCAAATTTATCAAATTCTAGGTTTCCTTCAACCATTTCCCAATTTTTCCTCAATTACTTATATCAAATCTATGCAATAATCTTGTATTTAATTCAAAATCACGAGGAAATAACTTACCTTTGATGCCTGAAGAAAAATCCTCCTTGGAATGCTCTCAAAATCGCCCATCTCAAAAGAAAATGAGATAAGAAATGCCTAAAACTCGTTTTAAATTAAACACTACCCAGAACTAACCCTATGCGATCGCACCAACCAGCCTGCGATCGCACAGGACAACCTTCAGCCTTCTCCGCGATCGCATTACACCTCCTGCGATCGTGTAGGCCAGAAATCCAGCTCCCAAAATTTCTTCTCCGCGATCGCACTACAAGGGCTGCGATCGCACAGCACACCAGTGACACTAGAAATTAGCAGCAACAGGTAAGGGGAAAATGGTCTGAAACCACCTCGAAATACTCCCGAGGCCCCCGGGATCCCTTCCAAACACACAACGCAGTCCCATAACATCCCACGAACTTGCTCACGGCTTAAAATCATATCAAACAACGCAGAAATCACGAATCACACTAAAATTCAAACTTTATGAACTTGAAATTTCAAACTTCCAGTTCCGATGCAGAAACCCGTAAAATGACCTGCGTTGGACCCCGAATTTTGCACGTATGTCATATTCAACATTACGGACCTGCTCCAACTTCCGGAATCGCATTCCGACCCCGATATCAAAATTTCCACTTCCGATCGGATTCTTCAAAAACCTTCAAATTTCTAACTTTAGCCAAATGACTTCAAATTAACCTACGGACATCCGAATTCACTTCCGATCGCGCTCCCGACTGCAGAATCACCATACGAAGATATTCCTAATCTCGGAATACCAAACGAACATCAATAACTCTGAAATGCCTTCCAACCCAAACTTAGGAAATTTCTTCTAAAATGTTGATTTCAACAATATATGATGAAACGCTCCCGGGTTATCCAAAACCCGATTCGGATATATGCCCAAGTCCGAAATCATCATACGAACCTGCTGGAACCTTCGGATCCTGATTCCGAGGTTGTTTGCTCAAAATTCCAATCTTACTCAATTCCTCCAACTTTAGACTTCCGAAATGAGAATGTTTCTTCCAATCTATCTCCGACCTTCCTGAATTCCAACTACGACCATACGCACAAGTCATAATACCTAAAATGAAGTTGTTCATGACTTCCAACCGGTGAACGACGCGCCACAACTCAAAACGACATGTCGGGTCGTTACAAATACAAAGAATCCGCAACAACAATCCCTATATATATAAATCTCAATAATCTCAAACCTATAAGAGAATAATTTTCATAATCCTACAAGGAAAATAGGTTTTTCATTCCCAACTCTATTAGAACAATGAGTCTTTCAAACCTAGAAGGATAATGAGTTTCCTAAAAATACAAAGAAATAATTGAAGATACAAAATAACATATCTTCGTACTGGGTTTAATTATAAATATCAACAGGAACAACGTCTCTCCACTCGCCCTCAGCCCTTTCAAAGGCTATACTAAGTACTACACACAACAATAAAGTATAATAAAGTTGCAAAGTCTCCTTCCAAATGATGATACTACTAGAAAGAATAAATCCATAACAAATCATAGACCTTTTCTTATCCAAGTCCATTGTAAGTCTGAATCAACATAATGAATTGCGCTAGGAATGAAGGTATAATACAAAGAATCCCCAACTACAGTACCTATATATAAATCTCAAGTAATCTCAAACCTATAAGAGAATAATTTTCATAATCCTACAAGGACAATAGGTTTTTGTTTCCCGACTCTATTAGAACAAAGAGTCTGTCACGACCCGAAATCCCACCTTCGGGCCATGACTGCGTCTAACGTTAAACCCGCTAGACTAGCCAACGTTTGAACTAAATAAAACTCATTA
>MDKH01235076.1:0-14284 GCA_005239495.1 Nicotiana undulata | reverse complement strand
TGGGTTACTATATTTGACAACGATCGCTTGCACTCTTTTAAGGTGTAAATTGAGCGTATCAGAATCTCCTTTATAGGATATAAGTCCTAAATTCCTCCGGGACTAATAGGAAGGTAGGAAGGGACGGGTAACAGCATGCAATAGGGGTCGTGACCAACACTCGCTTTAATTACCTCTACGGGGTGGGAAAGGGTAGATATGGATATGATGAACGGTGCACTAATACCACGTGTAGCCCCTCTTTGAGGAGTGTCATACTGGGTATTGCATTGATGTGATCCATATTATAAACGAACCTAGGATACCCCTTACTCCCATAAACATGTTTAGACCATAATTATTTTCAAAACTATTAGCTACTAAACATTCTCAACTACTAACAACATGTGTGCGCTTAGGCTATGAACATTTCAAACCCCATACTATTTGGACATTAATTGTTTACTTGCTAGTTACACAAACTCACAAATGCTATTTGGCCGGGAACCACACTTGTGGATCCTGAGGAGTGCCTAATACCTTTCCCTTAGGATAATTTCAAGCCCTTACCCTGTCTCTGGTTATCAAATTTAGTTGTATATGAAACTCATTAGGTGCCCTAACGCACCTTAAAATCGTTAGGTGGCGACTCTTCAAAAATGTGCAAACCCCTTTCCCAAAAGGGAACGAGTTGTCCCAACCAATGTCAAAAACCCTTTTAACCGGCCCCGAAAGGAGTGCTCGGGGAAAAAACAAAAAGGGGGGCGGGACAGCATGGCGACTCTGCTGGGGATTTTCAGGCTTTTACCATTTCAAATTGCTTTGTGAATTTGTACCTCTTCCCATTCCCCTGATGTGCAATTATTTATTTATTTCATCAAGCATTTAATTTTCATCAAAAGTGACTAACATGTTTCATTGTTTCCTTCATTTGTAACCGCTTTAAATCATAACCGTTGTATTTACTACTTTCATAACGTGCAAATATGTGACTACATGTTTACTGTTTATTGCATTATTCCTGATCCAACATTCATACTCCACTCGTGCCAAACAAAATCCTATAGCAACTCTTGATGAGTGGTTGCGCCCTTCCTATATTATTACCCATTAAATTTGGAAAGGCTTATTTGCGGTAAAACTAGTCAATCAGCGGTGCAGTCTACGGTTCCGTGCCTTTCCCCCTTGAGTTGTCCGCTCAAGGGTGCCGGTCTAAAACCTCATATTTCCATGCTAATCATTGATATTAAATAGTCGAGTCCGGTGGGGGTCAGGGTCTAACCTTGTTTGCCTTGCGGAACTATGAGGCACGAAGTCTCCAGATTCGGCATGGTCACCAACATCCACCCAAAATTGCTGAGTTGGCAGGAAGATTTACATTCTAGTGACAAAACCCTCGTCAAGAAATAACTGGGTAATCTACCATCCCTCCTGGATATCTAGCCTAACAACATGATGATAGAGGCTGCTACTTTATTCTGGGACTGTGAAAGGGCCGTCTTCCGCTTTGGGGACATCGAAATGACACCTTTATTAGAGGAAATAGAAGGATTGGCCGGTCTAGCTTGGGAAAATCCGGGTTTGCTAATTCCTGAGAACCGCACAGGCAAGGGTTTCTTAAAAATGATGGGTCTAAAGAAGAAAGCAGAATTGGGATTCCTGAAAGAATCGTACATCTCTTTTGACTACTTATATGAAAGGTATGTCCATATCAAATCATACCGTACCTTCCATGATGAATTTGCCATCACATCCTTGGGGCACATCCACCGTAGGGTATTCGTCTTCATATTTTGCTACCTGGGTCTGATTGTATTTCCGATGAAGAAAGAAAGAATCCATACTAGGTTGGCTATGGTAACTAAGAAACTAATGGAGGGAATTGGTGGGCAAAACTTCAGCATCGTGCCCATGATCATTTCAGACGTATACCGAGCCTTAGAGAAATGCCAAAGAGGAGAAAAACACTTCGAGGGCTGCAACTTATTACTACAGCTCTGGATCTTAAAACATCTTCAAAAGGGCCAGTACCGACAAGAGATTCAGCGAAGGGCGTGGAATGACCACATCGCTTTCCACCACCCAAAGTGAATGACTTATATTCCTGACAGGTTTGCTCAGCCTGAGAATGCCAAAGAATGGGTAGGATTCTTCGATAATCTAGCAGAGGAACAAGTTCAATGGATGTTCGAGTGGTTTCCAACAGAAGAGTTCATCGTCCAATCCAGAGATGCACCATTCTTGATATTGATTGGTCTGAGAGGAACATATACTTACGTCCCTCTCCGAGTTATGAGACAAGCGGGTAGAAAGCAAATCATACCAAGGGTTGACAAGATGTGTCATTTCCGGGCTGACTTTCAGAATGACGACAGTCCTCACAAGTGCCAAGCCCAACACATGTGGCACTGTAAGATCGTAATGGAGAAAGACACTATTTAGCCAGACATATATCATGCCGGTTACACCCCTTTCTATTCAGGTTGGTTAGAAGACAATTGGGATGGTCTGGACAAGCCAGGGTTCGTTCGAGGCCACAGGTTTATAGATGAAAAGGCCGAGGCGCAGGTGAAATACAACCATCTGCGCAAAAGGATCCGTGAATGCAAAAGCAAGCACCGAAAAATACATGAGTCCAACAAGAAGCTGATTGAGGAATGGAAAGACATGGCCACCAGTACCAACAAGAGGCTGGGGTACTTAGAGCGAGGCATAGTCGAACTGGTGGGCAAATTCATCCAAAGGGTTGAAGATTGTCAAAAGGCTGAAGGGACCGAAGGTGGACATCAAGCCAGAGCATACCTGCTGCTGGGACTTCGCGAGCTGGGGAATCTGCTCGAGGGAGCTAAGAATGTCGAGTCTGGAGAAGGTCCTTCTGGGACCAAATAGATAGGAATATCTTTTCTTTTCGCTTTATTGATGTAATAAGGCCAATGGCCATTAGTGACTTTATTTCTAGTTTATTTAGTGTCGTTTCGGGATTTGTCTATTTTTATCAATGAAATGAGGATTTAGCATTTTAAGTTCTCCAAATCAATTTGTCGCTAGGCCTACCTTAGGCACAAAGAGGTTCCCAACTTAGGACGCGTTTTACATTCCCGCACTATGTGTTTAAATATTGCAATACTTTTCATAATCCTCACTGACTTGGTTACCTTTTGTTTTGTTTTTGTTTTCTTTCTTTTATTATTCCCCTCTCCAAAGGTTAGTTCGTGCGCTCTGGCATCATCATCCTATCTCACAAGATCCAGGGGCCCTCCACCCTCTCTTCCTCCTCGTCCTCCCAAAGGCAAGAACAAACGCAAGAAGAAAATGGAAGATTCAAGCAACATCAGAGAGGAGAACACATTTGAACGGGTAGAGGCCAGTGATGGCCAGGGTATTCGGGTTCCAAACAAGGACATGTCGCAACTTGAACAAAAGTTGTTGAAATTCCAAGAAGAGCTTGATCAGGTTCAGAATTTGGCAAACCTGTCATTCACCCTCAGTGTCCTAGACGTCAACCTCCCTAACGCCCAAAACCCTACACCTCCTCAAAATATTCTGAAGCAACAGAATCATCACGTGGCTCACCATCACGCCACTCAACCAAAGAACCAAACCCTCCCAACACAATGTTACACCTTCCATACTCCAAAGAACACTCCACTACTTATCCCAGAACCTCAGAACTCCACAAATGACCATCTCTACACCCATGCACCAGGCCACCATAACAATCATATCTATGTGGAGACCATTCCACACTCCACTCCACCTATCTCATACACACATGAGTCTGATGAAAATGATCATCTTATCAGGAATTTGGCCGAGGAACTTAAGAAGCTGACCAACCGGGTTCAAGGCATTGCGGGAAGCAGGGGAGTCCAAGGGCTGAACTATGAGGACCTTTGCATATAGCTTGATGTCGAGCTGCCCGAGGGGTACAAACCTCCTACGTTCGAAATGTTTGATGGTACAGGTGATCCAAGGGTCCATCTGAGGACCTATTGTGACAAGCTGGTTGGAGTGGGGAAAAATGAGAAGATCCGCATGAAGTTGTTCATGAGGGGCCTGAAAGGAGACGCGCTATCTTGGTACATCATCCAAGATCCCAGGAAGTGGTCGAATTGTGTAAGCATGGCATTTGATTTCATGGATAGGTTCATGTTCAATACAGAGAACGCACCGGATGTGTTCTACATCTAGAACCTGAAGAAGAAGCCCGCAGAAACATTTCGCGAGTATGTTACTCGCTGGAGGTCCGAAGCTGCTAAGGTCAGACCCGCCTTAGAAGAGGAACAAATGAATAAGTTCTTCGTCTGGGCTCAGAACCCGCAATACTATGAGCGGTTGATGGTGATTGAGAACCACAAGTTCTCTGACATTATCAAATTAGGTGAAAGGATCGAGGAAGGGATCAAAAGCGGTATGGTTACTAACTTTGAGGCTTTGCAATCTACAACCAAGGCCCTACAGTCCGGTGGTGTGTCCAAGAAAAGGGACGTGGAGCCGTGATGGTTGCATATAGAACCAAGTTTCCCCTCAAATACCAAACTTACCCAACACCTCGACTCACATATCAGCCAACCCCAAATTATCAAGCACCCTCACCCGCATACCAAGCTCCGCCACCAACCTATCAATCATCTCCTCGACCTACATATCAACCCGCTTCACCGAGATACTCCCAACCCGCTTCTGTTTACCACACTTACAACTCTCAGTCGTCCCATTATCAATCACCCCCCGCACGCCAAAACTTCCCTAGACTTTGACCTAATTTTGATCGCAGACCTCCAAAATGATATACCGCCATCGCCGAACCTATCGACCAACTGTATGAGAAGCTAAAGGTTGTTGGTTATATCACACCCATCCCTGCTGCAACCCCTGAAAATCCTTCTCAGTGGGTTAACCCAAACAAGTCTTGTGCATACCACTCCGACATGAAAGGACACACCATCGATGAATCTTGTTCTTTGAAAGATAAGATACAGTCCTTGATTGACAACAAGATCATTGTGGCAAAGAAATCCACTCCAAATGTCCGCAACAACCCTCTTCCAGACCATAAATATGGAGGCATCGACATGATCGAAATAGAAGATGACTGGGATCCCGAGGGATCGATCGGGTTGATCGTAGAAGGCGATGACCCAAAGAAACCGGGATTACTCTTAACCCAATCATAGTCCAGATTCAACCGTCTGAGGATGCTGAGGTAAATATGTCTATACCTCTTGAGTTTGAAGCAGCACCACTCGCAAAGACACCGGCACCAATTGAGGTCGAATTCGTGTCTCCGACAAAGTCACCCGCACCATTTGAGGTTGCAGTCTTTCCACCCAAGGCACATGTTCCGTTCGAAGTAAGGGTAGCCGCGCCGATCACAGTGGTGATATCGACCACACCACCCTTCTATACCAACGTTTTACCATGGGATTATACAGGCGAGGCAAGAAGGAAAGGCAAAGTCAAGATTGAAGAGGCTAATGCGGCACATGGTATGACAAGAGCTGGTAGAGTCTATACCTCTGAACATCTGGTGGAATCAAGCAAGCAGGCTTCTAATTGGCCGCCCGTTATCGAGAAAGGTCCGTACGACCTTTGGAGGAAACTATAGGCTAAGGAGTATTCGGTCATCGACCAGTTGAACAAGACGCCAGCACAGATATCCATTCTTTCCTTGTTGCAAAATTTAGAGGCGCACAGAAATGCCTTGTTGAAGGTGCTGAATGAAGCATACGTGCCAAATAATTTAACCAGTGGGGAAATGGCCAATATGGTAGGCCAAGTGTTAGAGAGCCACAAGATTACCTTCCATGAGGACGAGCTGCCACCTGAAGGGCTGGGTCACAACAAAGCACTGCATATCACTGTGCAATGCGAAGACTATTTCATCACCAGAATTCTGATCGACGGAGGATCCAGTCTCAACATCTATCTGTTGATAACACTCAAGAAATTGGGCAAAGGGTTGCATGAGATAAAGGATGGAGCGATAAATGTGAAAGTTTTAGATGGCTCTCAAAGGTCCATTATTGGTGAGATTAGCATGTGCTTGCAGGTGGGGACAACTCGGTTCGAGGTTGACTTCCAAGTAATAGATGTACCAGCATCCTACAACTTGCTATTAGGACAACCATGGATACATGATGCTGGGGCCGTAGCATCAATGCTGCATCAGGCGGTGAAGTTTGAATGGAACCACCAAGAAGTGATCATTTATGGTGATAGAAGCAATCCTATTTACAATCGCTAGGCTATTCTGGTGATCGAAGGTAGAAGGAAGCTGGGTGGAGAAACTTACCACCATATTGAACGAGTCAATGCTATAGATAAAGACAAATGGTGGGATAGAAAAATCGAGAGTATACTGAGCTGGAGTGGGTACGAGCCTGGTAAAGGGCTCGGTAGGAACCTCCAAGGAATCTCAAAACCTATAAAGATCAAGAAACATGGCACCACTTTTGGTCTGGGGTACGAGTACACCTGGGAAGAATTCAATAGCTGGTCGCCACCATGGCACGGTCCTTATTATCCACTGAAGTATCCGATACCTCACCTAGAGCAGACTTTTCACCAGGCTAGCATTATTTATGGGACAGATGAAGAAGAAGCACTTACAGCATTGAGGAACTTATTCCTGGAGGACAGTGACATGGACTGTTGTGTTATTCTCGAGGAGGAGGAGGATGAAAGCCCTTCCATACAGGCCGTGAGCAGAGGGGCATATCTCAAGAATTGGACCGTCAGAATAGCCAGAGCCCGACGAGCCTCAGGGTAGCAAGGCTAAAACAAGCATTGTTCATGTTTTACTAAATGATTTTTCTTTTCGCATTTTTTAATTCTTGCAATAAGAGCTTCAATGATTCAAAACATTTGTTCAACTTATAAAAAGCACTTTTTTATGAATCAATATTTATTACTATCATTTTTCTCTCATTACTTTATCTATACAACATTACTATTACTTGTGTCGATGAACCGATTCATGCAACGAGACAACGCAACAAACGAACATTGATTCAGAAGATGAAGATGATATACCTAACGAGATCATCAAAGAAGTCGAGAGTTTTGAGAACAGGCCTAAGTCCAACCTGGACGAGACCGAGATTGTCCACTTGGGAGATTCGGAAAATGTCAAGGAAACTCGCATCAGCATTCATTTGTCTCCATTAGAGAAGAAGGAATACACAGAGTTCTTGAAGGAGTATGAGGACATATTTGCATGGTCATACGACGACATGATTGGTCTGAGCACATCCATTGTAGCTCACAAACTTCCAACCAATCCAATGTGTCCGCCGGTAAAGCAAAAGCTCAGAAAGTTCAAGCCTGATATGAGCTTAAAAATCAAGGAAGAAGTCACAAAGCAGATCACCGCTAAGGTTCTCAGGGTAGTCGAATACCCAACATGGTTATCTAACATTGTACCAGTACCAAAGAAAGATGGGAAGGTTAGAGTCTGTGTCAACTACCGGGATCTCAACCGAGCTAGTCCAAAAGATGACTTACCCTTGCCTAACATACACATTCTGATTGACAATTGCGCCAAGCACGAGCTACAGTCATTCGTGGATTATTTCGCTATTTATCATCAGATCTGGATGGATGAGGAAGATGCTGAGAAAATGGATTTCATTACGCCGTGGGGAGTATACTACTATAAGATGATGTTGTTCGGCCTGGAGAATGCTGGGGCCACCTATATGAGGGCTATGACCACTATCTTCCATGATATGATACACAAGGAGATTGAGGTATATGTGGATGATGTTATTATTAAATCCAAGAAAGCCACTGATCACGTAGTAGACTTGAGGAAGTTTTTCAATAGGCTGCAGAAATACAATCTGAAGTTGAATCCCGTAAAATGTGCATTCGGGGTTCCCGCCGGTAAGCTCCTCGGGTTCATTGTCAGTCGCCGAGGGATAGAACTAGATTCGTCAAAGGTCAAATCCATTCAAGAGTTGCCACCACCAAGGAACAAGAAAGATGTGATGAGTTTCCTGGGACGTCTTAACTACATCAGCTGGTTCATAGCACAGTCCACAGTTATATGTGAGTCGATCTTCAAGATGCTGAAGAAAGATGCCGCGACCAAATGGACCGATGATTGTCAAAAGGCCTTCGACAGGATTAAGGAATACCTGTCGACACCACCAGTCCTAGTACCACCTGAGCCAGGTAGACCTTTACTACTCTACCTTGCGGTGCTAGATGGAGTTTTCGGCTGCGTTCTGGGGCAGCACGACGAAACAGGAAGGAAAGAGCAGTCCATTTATTATCTCAGCAAGAATTTCACTCCGTACGAAGCTCAATATTCTCTATTGGAACGCACAAATTGTGCTCTAACTTGGGTAGCTCAGAAGCTGAGGCATTACTTCTGTTCCTACACAACATATCCTATATCGAGGATGGATCCCTTAAAATACATCTTTTAGAAGCCCATGCCCACTGGCAAGCTGGCCAAGTGGAAAATCCTGCTGAGCAAGTTCGATATTACCTATGTGACCCAGAAAGCAGTCAAGGGTCAAGCACTGGCAGATCACCTCGCTGAAAACCCTGTGGATGGAGAATACGAACCCCTAAAGACGTATTTTCCCGATGAAGAGGTATCATTCATTGGAGAAGATATTGCAGAGTCCTATGACGATTGGAGAATGTTCTTCGATGGAGCGGAGAATTTCAAGGGAGTCGGCATCGGATTCGTCCTAGTATCAGAAACCGGTCATCATTATCCAGTGTCTGCCAAACTCAGAATTCCCTTGCACGAACAATATGGCGGAATAAGAAGCTTGTATCTTGGGGATCAACATGGCCATTGACATGAATGTTCAACAGCTGTTAGTGATTGGTGATTCAAACCTACTGGTACATCAGGTACAAGGAGAATGGGCTACCAAGAATTCCAAGATACTATCGTACATGCACCACATGTAGGAATTAAGAAAGAGGTTCACGAAGATAGAATTTCGGCATGTCCCCAGAATCCATAATGAGTTCGCCAACTCTGTCAGCTATGATACAACATCTAAACAATAACTTAAATGATCCCATTCCAGTGAAGATCCATAATCAGCCAGCTTACTGTGCCCATGTCGAAGAGGAAGCAGACGGAAAGCTTGGTTTCATGATATCAAGGAATACTTGGCAAAAGGAGAGTACTCAGAACTTGCAAATCATACTAAAAATGCACACTTCGTAGACTTTCCAACAACTTCTTTCACAGCGGAGGAATCCTGTATAGGAGGACTCCCGATTTGGGACTATTAAGATGTGTCGACGCAAATGAAGCACCCAAGCTACTAGAGGAGATCCACGCTGGGACCTGTGGTCCACATATGAATGGCTTCGCTTTGGCTAAGAAGATACTCAGAGCAGGTTACTTCTGGATGACTATAGAAATGGACTGTATCTAGTATGTCCGGAAATTCCACCGCTGTCAGATACATGCAGACATGATAAAGGTACCTCCAAACGAGCTCAATGCAACAAGCTCACCATGGCCGTTCGCCACTTGGGGAATGGACGTTATTGGACCAATCGAGCATGCCGCCTCCAATGGACACAGGTTCATCCTAGTAGCCATCGACTATTTCACCAAATGGGTCGAAGCAGCATCCTACAAAGCAGTGACTAAGAAATTCGTGGCTGACTTTGTCCGCGACCGTGTTGTTTGCCGTTTCGAAATTTCGGAATAAATCATTACTGATAATAGTTCCAATCTCAAGTGACTTGATGAAAGTGCGAGACCTTAAAAATCAAACACACGAATTCCACAACCTACAGGCCTCAGATGAATGGAGTTGTAGAAGCCGCTAACAAGAACATCAAGAAGATATTGAGGAAAATGATAGAGAAGCATAAGCAGTGGCACGAGAAGTTATCATTTGCTTTACTAGGATATCGCACCACGGTACGCACATCAACTGGGGAAACTCCTTATATGCTGGTTTATGGCACAGAAGATGTTATTCCCGCCGAGGTAGAAAATCCTTCCCTAAGGATCATACAAGAAGCTGAGCTCAGCGATACAGAGTGGGTAAAGAACCGTTATGAGCAGTTGGCCCTCATAGACGGAAAAACAATGAATGCAGTCTGTCATGGTCAATTTTATCATAATAGAATGTCTAGATCCTTCAACAAGATAGTCAAGCCAAGACAGTTCACACCGGGGTAGCTGGTGTTGAAGAGGATCTTTCCCCATCAAGATGAAGCCAAAGGGAAATTCTCTCCCAACTGGAAAGGTCCGTATATGGTTCACCGAGTTTTGACAGGAGGAGCTCTTATACTTGAAGAAATGGACGGAGAAGTCTAGCCGAAGCCAATCAATTCAGATGCAGTCAAACGCTATTACGTGTAATCTTTTATGCTTTATCAATAATGTAGACTGAACTACGCCTAACCTGATTCTCATTTAAGAGGGGATACGTAGGCATCCCTATGGCTTCGGTCACAATTCAATAAAATTTCATTTCCCCCCGCAACTGTAAACTAGGGCAGAATTTTGAGGAGGACCCTCAAAATTCCGAAGCAAGTTCAGCCAATCGTCGCACGAGCAACAGACAGAAACATCAACCCATCAAACTGGGGCAGAATTTTGAGGAGGACCCTCAAAATTCCGAAGCAAGTTCAGCCAATCGTCGCACGAGCAACAGACAGAAACATCAACCCATCAAACTGGGGCAGAATTTTGAGGAGGACCCTCAAAATTCAGTAGCAGGAGAGGTTGCAGTGCCTTGAACCACGTCACAGTCGTCAGTTCATCTAAAAGATATTTTAAATTATATTTATACTACATTATTTTTTACAAAATCATGCATGTTTTTTCTTGAAACAGTTTTGTTTAGCAAACACTACCCCAATAATACAGATAGTATCATGAGATCAAGCCAAACAAGTCAAGCAAATCCAGTGGGAATACGAACCAACCTTTCCCCTTACAGAACTCACGACTTTTCTTTGGATGCAGGCACAAAGATTGCAAAAGCCCAAAACATACTATCCGCCCGAAGGACACATATTTTTCAAAGACATGATTCTCAAACCGGTCGCACACGCCGACATCTATTACCAACACAAACGATGCCTCACAATCACAATGTTCCCAATGATCACAACACTGCAATCTATTATCAGCTAAGAATTTCTGTTATCATTTATTTAATTCTTTGCATAAGGCTACCTTTCTGCCTTCCGAGACTAAGCACTGTCCCCATCTGCATTTGCATTCTTGCATAAGGCTACTATTCTGCCTTCCGAGAGTAAGCACTGTCTCCATCTCCATTTCTATTGTAACAATCCGACCGGTCATTTTGAGCTCTGGCACATAATTCAGCGGTTGGAAGTCATGAACAACTTCATTTCAGGTATTATGACTTGTGCGTATGGTCGTAGTTGGAATTCAGGAAGTTCGGAGTTAGATTGGAAGGAAAATTCTCATTTCGAAAGTCTAAAGTTGGAAGAATTGAGTAAGATTGAAATTTTGAACAAACGAGCTCGGAATCAGAATCTGAAGGTTCCAGCAGGTTCGTATGATGATTTCGTACTTGGGCGTATGTCCGTATTGGGTTTTGGATAACCAGGGAGCGTTTCGGCGTATATTGTGGAAGTAAGCATTTTTGGAAGGAATTTCCTAAGCTTGGGTTGGGAGGCATTTCAATGATATTGATGTCTGTTTGGGATTCTGAGTCTAGGAATAGCTTTGTATGGTGATTCTAAAGTTGGGAGCGCGATCGGAAGTAAATTCGGACGTCCGTAGGTTATTTTGAAGTCATTTGGATAAAGTTAGAAACTTGAAGGTTTTTGAAGAATCCGACTGGAAGTGGAAATTTTGATATCGGGGTCGGAATGCGATTCCGAAAGTTAGAGCAGGTCCGTAATGTTGAATATGACTTGCCTTCAAAATTTGGGATTAATCGGAGGTGATTTGGAGGGTTTCGGCGTCGAATGTGAAAGCTTGAAATTTCAAAGTTCATAAAGTAGAATTTCGGTGCGATTCGTGATTTCAGAATTGTTTAATGTGATTTGAAGCCTCGAGCAAGTCCGTGTGGTGTTATGGGACTAAGTCGTGTGATTGGACGGGGTCTCGGGGGCCTCGGTGTATTTCGGGGTGGTTTCGGATCATTTCGGGCTGTTTTGAGATGGTTGTTGCTGGTGTCTGGTGTTGTTCTTCGCGTTCGCGGGGATCCCTTCGCGTTCGCGAAGAAGAATTTGGCATCAGGGACTTTGAACTTCGCGTTCGCGAATAGTGCCTCGGAGGCTCATATCTCACAATCTATAAGGAATTGTGAGATGATGTAAAAATGAAAGTTGTAGCTCTTTGTGTATAGTTTCTATAAATGTAAACCATTTGGCATTTGGAGTTTTTTGCAAAAAAGTTATGACCATTCTACTAGAGGTTGTTTGAGAAGAGTAAATAGGGATCCTGGGATTTTTGTTCTATGTGTTCGCGGTGGTGTACCGCGTTCGCGAAGAGTAAATGGGGGAGCTGGAGTTTTGTTCTATGCTTTCGCGGCGAGGTACCGCGTTCGCGAAGAAGGATTGGACTGGGCAGTGAAGTGTTTTAAAAATAAAACGGGATTTTGGCAATTTTCTTCATTTGTTCCATTGATGAGGTGATTTTTGGAGAGCATATCAAGGGAAATTTCATCAAGATTCAGAGGTAAGATGTTTCTACCTATCTCCAAGTTAAATACAAGATTATCGCATAGATTTAATATGGGAATTGAGGAAAATTTGTGAATTTTCAAGGAAACCTAGATTTTGATAAAATTGATTTTTAGCCTCGGATTGAGCATAAATATTGGAGTAAATTGTATAATTGAACTAGTCGGGCTGTGGGTAGAGATTATCTTCAAGAAATTTCGAAGTTCGGGCACGTGGGTTTGAGGGCATTTTGGTCATTTCATTTAGCCGGGTTGGGGAACTTTTAATTTGAATTTGTTATGAACAATAGAGTATATTTTCATTGAATTGTCGTTATTTGGATAGTTTGGGGGCGTCGTGCATCCATTGAAGTCGTCGTAGAGGCTTGGAAGCGGGTTATGAATCTTCAGAGCGAGGTGAGTCTCCTTTCTAACCTTGTAAGAGGGAATTGTCCCCATAGGTGTTCTACATGTTGTGTGCAATTGTTTGTGGGGGCTACGTACGTACCAAGTGACAAGAGTCCGTACGTAGCGGCTATTATTGTTATGTCCGGGTAGTTAGGCCCCACATCATGCCTTGTGTTCTTCTTGTTATGAACTATATGTTATGAAATCCTGCTATACATAGTTATGTTTTCTCTGAGTTTTATGGAAATTTAGCTAATGCGAAAGAAATTGTTTTACGGAAAGTAATATAAAAGGAATTGTGCCATGTCGTGAAATTTTAGGGCCACAACATGCCTTATACTCTTTCTTGCAAATGACATATATGTTATGAACTCATGAATTTGCGTGGTATTGCTTTACTCTGAGATTTTATGGAATTTGATAATTGGAAGGAATTGGTTATGGAAAGTAAATTTTTAAAGATTATTGTGTGTGCATGTGACTGCTTCGCAATTTACATTCCGCGAGCGATGTGTGATTTCCCCCACTCTCATGGGAGAAGGTCATACACCATGGCGGATTGAAAGGTGCACTTTTGGGACGGGCCGATCGATCCTCGGCAGTGCACATAAATGATATAATTGAGAAGGCACTTTTGGTATGGGTCGTTCGATCCTCGACAGTGCATGGACGAAGTTGTACTATGTTATGATATGGTTACATTGAAAGACGCACTTATGGTTCGGGCCATTCGATCCTCGTCTGTGCGCAGACATGACTATGGTAAGCATGCACTTTTGGGACGGGTCGTTCGATCCTCGGCAGTGCATAGCTATTTTTCCATATGACTCCGGCCGGTTGTCTTATTCCTGTGTGCGCATGATTATTTGGCATTGTTTCATGGTTATTGACTTGTATTGGATATTTGGGGGAAAGAAAGTGGCCATTGTTATCGTTCCAGTATTTACTTGGATTTCTGTGCTTTATACATAACTGCTACTCACTGTCTTACATGTCTTCCGCTTTTATTCGTTTTATCATTGTTATATCATAATGTTGGACCTTAATGAGTGTCAAGTCGACCTCTCGTCACTACTTCTTCGAGATTAGACGGGATACTCACAGAGTACATATATGTATATGTACTCATGCTACACTTTATGTGCATTGTGTTGCACAAGTACCTTTATAGTTCAGTGATTGATTTGGAGACTTATTGATGTGCCGGAGAATTTCGGCACATTTAATACCATATTGCTTAGACTAGGGCTCGTTTC
>ML258502.1:6595-26413 GCA_005239495.1 Nicotiana undulata | reverse complement strand
TGAAAACCCCCCCCCCCCCCCCCCCCCCCCACCGAAACCTTCGTGGTACTCACGATGGCTTCTTACAAGGGAAAAAGTCCAAATTTACCACTATACTATACCAAATATCTAGTTCTACCCTAAGTTATACTTTGGAGTCTTGCCTTTAACGGAGCTCCAACATGAACTGAGTTGGACTTGATTATACTTTAATTACGATCCACGATGAAGATCCATCAGGGTTGTAACAGTCCAGCCCGCTATCGATATTGTCCGCTATGGGCCTAGGTCCTCACGAGTTTAAAACGTGTCACTAGGGTCTAAGGCTTGTTAAGTTATGTACCCAGCATCCCTCTTGTGTTTTGCCGATGTGGGACTCTGTCTTAAGTCTGGGGTATTACAAGGGCCGAGGGAAAATGTGAGACAATATGATAACAGCAAGGGTATGAATGACCCCAAAGTATAACGGAAGGTAACATTAAGAGATATTTCATATAGTAGAAGGTATTTTTCACCTTTTTTCCTCCTTACAATGATGGTTGAAGTTACTTTCTTAAGATTTAATAGAAGAAGGTTTACCTGTTTGTACTTCTTAACAACCTCGTCGGCTAAGTCATTTTTCGATTCACTGCTGGTGTTCAACGCGTGCATCATCTCAACTCTGTACTTTTTGTACCTTTCTTCCCATAACCTCAAGCATGTCTCAGGGATTTTGACCTCAAAAGCAGGAAGTTTCTTGATTTCTGAACATATAGAGCAAGATATATCACATCCACAACAAAAATACAATTGAAATCAATGAATATCTTGGATGAAACACTTGCCTACTGCAGCTGCTGCTTCAGCTTTAAATGACTTAACCCTGTCATAAATTTCTCCTAGAACTGAGGTAGAGATATATTCTTGTTTCTTTTCCAAGAAATGTGGAAACTTATCCACTTTCAACCTTTTCGGGATGTAGACCTGTGGGTAGAAATTAAGATTTAAGGAACAGAAAACACTCACTTAAAGAGCACAGTGATAAGTAAAAAAATGGCAGCCCGGTGCACTAAGCTCCCGCTATGCGCGGGGTCCGAGGAAGGGCCGGACCACAAGGGTCTATCGTACGCAGTCTTGCCCTACATTTCTGCAAGAGGTTGTTTCCACGGCTCGACCCCGTGACCAGAAAACACTCACTTAAAGAGCACAGTGATTAAGTAAAAAAATGACAGTCCGGTGCACTAAGCTCCCGCTATGCGCGGGGTCCGGGGAAGAGCCGGACCACAAGGGTCTATCGTACGCAGCCTTGCCCTACATTTCTGCAAGAGGCTGTTTCCACGGCTCGAACCCGTGACCTCCTGGTCACATGGCAGCAACTTTACCAGTTACGCCAAGGCTCCCAGGCTCCCATTCACAGTGATTAAGTAAAGGATGGTTAATAAGGATATCAAACAGAGATCAGGTCAAAGCAACCAACCTTATTCCCACTTTTCGGGGCATCTATAGCGTCGTAATACAAATCAGTCAACTCAAACAACTTTTCTTTCATGGTCTTTGTCTCTTCATTCTCTGTGGTGTTATTCTTCCTCAATATCAGAAGTCTATCCATGAGCGCCAACCAGCTAGAAGAAGCGTCAGCCATACTATAACTGAAAGAGCATTCTTGTTTAAATAAGAATTAAGACATCTTCACAATAGGAATTAGGAAGTTTTTTCATTGATGTGAAAAGGACCATATTTTGAAGAAATTCCAATGATTGAAAAGTTCAGACATACTGAAACTATATGTTGCACTCTTCATGGAGGAGCCGAGAAGGCAAGTTTCAGACAATATCAAAGAGACATATTCTGATTATGGAAGGCAAAGAAAAGGGAATTCTAGACTGAGATGATACAATAATACTTACTTTGGCATCCTAGTTTCTAGGAATGTCTGAAAGAGCTCATGTTCCATTTCCTCGGCAGAGAAGTCTTTGGGCTCCCTATGCAATGTCTTTGGTGTTGAATGGATTCTGCTCCACGGTCTACTTGCACGGTAATATTTTAACAGCTGAAGAATACAACATAATATGCTCAAAGTGGACGGAACTCATCGAGTATTTTCAATCATTCAAGAAATGAAACGACAGCATGATATATTCTATTTTGTTTCTAAGATTTATTGTTTTCTCTTTATCATTTCTAATTGGACATGTAGAGTGAAAAGAAGGACGCAATCTGAGACAGTTCAATTATATCATTAAGCAAAGAAATTGGAACAATTAGCCAGTAGTAATGAAATATTGACCTGGGGGTTTTGAGAGACCCAATATTTATCTCCATCAAAATCGCCATTAGCAATTTCAGTGGCCGCAGATCTTGGACCTTTGGTCGAGAAAAATATTCCATATTTAGCATTTCCAACTACGTCACCGAGGTTCTTCACTGGGACAGCAAGTAGTCTGTGGATATCACCAAAATGAAGTCCGGGATTCCTGTATACTAGTACCTCTCCAGATATCTGTCCGTGTTCACTGCATAAAAATTGTTGAGTTTTACTTTGTAAGTTTCCAGTTTAACTTTTTAAAAGTAAAGGCGTAGCATTAAAAGATGACACAAGTTACAAACATACAATGAGCTGAAATTATTAAGTCAAAATAACTATTAGGTTAGTTAAACTTTTACTCAAGACTAATGAGAAAATATGGATTGACGAGACGTTCCGACAATCAATGGCTAAGTTGACGACAATACAGAATGAGCCCAGTGTATCTTTGACTAAAGTGCAAATCAGTGGTGCATGGTACAAGAACCTAGCCAGTGGCAAAGTCAGGAATTCTAATAAGGGGAGTCAAAATAATGAAAAACTGCATGCCTAGGGCTCGAACCTGAAGTAAAGCACTTTTTCGCCACATTTACCACTAAAATAGAATCTTCCCATTATATCAAGGAAAGATTCAACTACTCCCTCCCAATTTATATGGAACCTTAGGATTTCGAGAGTCAAACGAGTTCCCCTTTGACCGCGAATGTTTCATCTCTTTTAAGTATTTTGAATTATTAATCATTATGGCTTATAATACTTTTTACGTAGTTTCTAAATATGTAAATTTTCAAAAAACTTAAAGATTCTATGTCCGTATTCATGGTCAAAATTAAGAAAGTTGACTCTCGAAATCCGAACGATGTCGCATAAATTGGGACAAAGGGAATATGTGTTTGTGTGCGTACAAATACTTTTACTTTCCGTATGTGCACGGTATATTTTTTGACGAGGAATTGGATTACAAGGGTCATATATGATGCATTTAAAGTATACTTACAGAATAACACAGACTTCATGAGGATTTAAAGTATCCGTCGGATCAGCTGTCCCCATTAAATAGAAAGTATCAGAGATAGGAAGTTTTCCTCCTTTTAGCCCATTTCTTTCTTCCTTTGCCAAGGAAGATAAGCAACACCTAAGATACGGTTCACAGAGAGGTACTCCTGCCATTATCATACCCGTGGCAATAGAGGCATCATCACGATCTCTATGGTTCACTGCAACTGCATGGAGACATAACCAACAAAACAAAAAATAAAGGTCTGACTTGGTAAAGCAATCGACAGATACTTAGAACAGAGTCATGCATTTTAAGATCAATGCAGATAAAGGAATAGTACGATTAAAGCTTCTGTATCCAATCGCAAATATAGCTTCAGACTATGTTTATTTAAAACCAGTACAGGCACCAGCTTGTTAATTGTGCAAATAAGCATGTAATGTTTTCAAGACATCATCTGAAAGTTTGAGAACCAAATGGTTACCGCATGCTGAAATTTAAGCAAGACTACGCACAAGTTTAAAGTTGTCGGGTAATAGTATCTGAAGGTCGACATTTCTCCTTATACGTGGTAGATTATAAACCATAAACAATTGCAAAGAGACTTAGTTTTATTGTAAATTTTTTCTAAACCAAGAATTACCTTTTACTGCTGTAACCTCATCTGAGTATAACCTTTGTGTCTCCTCCAAAGTGTGATTCAGTATATCAAAGAAATACTCTGCGGGAACACCTCCATAGGTCAACAGAGCAATAAGAGTTCTTGATAGATAAGTATTCCGAGGTTTAAAACTGAAAGAAGAACATAATGGTGTTAGTTGCACACAGTCATGAAAGTAGCCATTTCATGTTATTCCTATGGTGAAACATTATCTTTCTACTAATTGAATTGACTAAAAAGCACAAAATACCTAGGTGTAACTATTTCCAGCGAGTTAAACATTCGAGCTCTTGACAATTTTGGGTCAGCCTCAACCTTGATCATTGAAGGCCTAATCTGAATCGTGCGCCGTGGCAGCTAATATTTAAGAACAACATTGCATCTCTTAAGAAGTTGATTTGGCAAACTAAATAAATAATAGAGTAAAAATCTGCTATAATATTGCCATGCAATAAGCCAAATAAAATGGAACAGACTATGGTTATGATCGACGGTGCCTTAAGGAAGAGCTTACCTTTCTATTGACTAGAAGGGTTCCCTTTACAGCAAGACCATTGTAGAATAGACGGCACTGCATTAACAAAGGCTAGAAAGACAAAGAGAGACATGAAAACTGAACAGATAAGAAGCAAGGTGAGCTTGTTTAGTGATAACAGATTGCTAATTTGCAGCAGTTTGGAATCCAAATCAATTGATAAAACATCAAAAACATTTACCGGTTCCCCACTCTGAAATTCTGCCTCTCCCACCTCCGATGAATTCTCCCCAAGTTCAACACCATTGGGATATCTCTGAAATAGTTAATTCAAAATTTAATAGAAAGTTGTTCAAGAAAGACGAAAGGAAATTGTTGTAAAGAAACGGAACGATGAATTTGTCAGATATTTAAATCAATACAAGCATGAAGCAAACCGAGCAAGAGACCATTTTGTGTGCATTGCCTAAAACTAAAGAATGTTAAGGAAATAACATAATTTCAAATGAATTAAAAAGGAAATCAAAATCTGCAATACGAACACATCCTTCCAAGTTTCTGCTACAAAAGAAAATGCTTAGTGAACTAGGTCTAATCAGATTACCTCTAACTTGGCATTCTTATACTTCACATTGAAAAAATCTTGTGGACACTTTCTTGCCAAATCTTCCGAAATATATCCAGTCCCATCTGTGTGTATAAGGGGTTTTCCATCTTCGTCATAGAGAGTGCGTCCATTCTTGTCCTGAAATTATTTATTTCCAAAAAAAAAAAAGGCGACATTTAAATGATAAAATGAGTGTATTATCTTGAGATAATCAAAGAACAGGATAACTGACAAGAGATGGCATCGAAGAGCACAAAGAAAAGGAAATAGCAATGAAAATATACATGATTATATATACACATATATTATATGTTTGATAAGCAATATACATGACAATATATATCTTCAATTCTGTCAATATTCACTGAATTCAGATCAACTTGAAGCTTTACTGTCGTGGATAAAATTAGGGAGAACCTGCATTATCAGAGTAACTATGCAGCTCAGAATGAAAGCAAGTATCCATTAATTATTGAAAAGTTATAATAGACGGGGAAATAGCAAACCTGGCCATGTATTTAGCCATGCTAGAGACCATATGTACATGCATGAAACGACACCTTGCTTTGTGGACTATCTTGTCGTGCAAAATGTAAGTTAAATTTTCATAAGGATAAAGAGATTCCATTCGAACAAAGTAGCATTTGACTGTATCGATCTTTTCCTCTTTATCCATTGAATTTTTCTTCTTCCCGTCATCCTTATAAACTGCAGAAGTACCACAATGGCACAAAACCTCATTGGCATCATAAACACTTGAAAACGATAATCTCTCCGGGATTCCCCGCCCCGATTTGAGCATACTAGTGAGAATGACACTTCCATTTATTGGGAACATGAGAAGCTTCATTAAAAAGCTACTTGTGAATACAGAAGATCCACATTGGCATAGGCCAAAGCAAAGGTTCTAAGACGAGGATTTCTTTAATTACAAGTGATTGTAGATAAATAAGCAAAAAAATTGCTCTTTTAGTACAACACTTTCATGTTTGAAGACCACCGATGTTATATGGTAGCAAACGTTGGGCTTTAGAAGTTAGAACCAAACATATATATGTGGTAGAAACACGTGTTAAGATGGATCTACGATTATTCAAGAAAAGACAAGATTATATATGACTAAGGTGCAAGTAGCACACAAAATATAAAATAAGAAGAGGTCAAGAAAAATTGTTTGGGGCATGTCTTAGGTAGACCTTCATATACACCGGTTTATAGAAGAAGTGACAATACGATAATTGAAGATGATAAAGCCGATGAGATAGACCTAAAATCACATGAAGAGAAATTATCTCAAAAGACCTACATACTCTTAAAATAAAGCAAATTTAGCTTAGAACACAAGATGAGTGAAACAAACAATCCGCTTAGGCGATTCCAACCAGCTTGGATTAAGACTTAGTTATCAGTAGGTTCAGGGTTATTCAATCTATTTATTCTACCTTATTACTTACATGTTCAGGTACGAATAAGTGTAATTAGAGAATCATTAAATTTAGAAAGCACAAAATTAGCATCAAGGAGACAAATTTCCTCGAGAAAACATCTAACAAAGGGAAGTTTGAAATTCTTCTCATCTTTCGAAAAACAAGATAGATTAGACGGCAATGCATATAGATAAGGTAATTACCAAAAAAGCGATAGCGCCTCAAACCAACAAGAATTCCATTCTTAACAATCTCCTTTGGACACCTTGGGGCTTCTTCCATAAACCTGACAACCAATATATTTTCATCTCCTAATGACTGTTGTAGATGGGTTCTTTCTGCTTTCAGGTAAGGACCCTGACGCCAAGAAGGGAAATAAAAGGTCAAAATATGGATATAATAGCTAAGCGGAATGTGAGATGCACTGTCCAAAGTTAACAAATGCTGCCCCCTTTCCTTTTGCATTTAAAAACACTTCAAATACAAAAGGAGTAATAACCGCGAGAAAAACTGACCTTAAAAGCATAGCTTCCATCCGAATAAACATGGCAATGATAGAAATAACTCCTTCCGGAATCCCAATCAAGATACTGGAAAACACATATATAACGCAATTATTGGATTACCAATTCTAGAGTTTAGAGATTATTATGCAAGTCTCTCATCAGTAAATACTAATGATAAAAATACATCAAAAGACAGAAACAGAAAAGCTCATGTAAAAGCTTTTAAATGTGGAAGAACAACATCAGTGGATTGGGACCAAGACCTTAAATCCGGACTCAGAAAAAACAAATAGATTCACTTATACAAGAGCAGTATTTGAATTGCAATATCACCTGCACCCGTTTAACATTTTCACAAAGATGACCATATTTAGTCCAAATATATGACTCATAATGAGACATATGTTGACATGACATATCAAGAATTTCACCAACATCTTGGAGCTTAATTGCATCCTCCAACTTCCTCCTGCAATTGATATCGACCAAAATACCAAATTGTAGTAGTATAAAAATCACAAATCAAATATTGAATAAATGCTAAGATTACCTCCCAATGTAGTGCAGAATCAAAAATAATTTCCTGAACTCAAGATTACTGAGTGCCAGCAACTGTTCGCTTATTCCTTGTATGCCGGCCCTGTTTCTAAATTCAGATGGCATAGGATCATAATGAACTCTTTGAAAGTTCATCCTTTCTGGACTCATTTGAGGTGATAGCATTTGTGGAGCAGATGTTGGAGAATCAGATCCATCACCGACTATGTCTGCAGATAGCCAATGAAAAATTACAGCTCTTGAACGCAACGAATAAAAAGTTTGTACGAGATTCTCATTAAGCATAACTCAAAATGTCCAGACAGTTTGCTAGATGGAGAGTTTTAGAGTTTGCAAAGTGGAGGGAGCATCCATGCAACAGAAAAAACAACAACAAAATACCCAGTCTAATCCCACATCGCGATGTCTGGGGAGGGTAAAGTGTACGCAAACCTTACCCCTACCTTGAGGTTAGAGAGAGAGGTTGTTTCCGTAAGACCCTCGGCTCAAGAAAGACCCTCGGAGCATCCATGTAACACATACTAAAATATTGTAGCAAATTCTATGTTTGCGCGGACTCTACAAAATGGCGTCGCACACGTGTCGGATCCTCCAATCTGGATCCTCCAAAAAACAATACATTTAAAGGAACCGACACGCACGCAAAGGCATTTTTGGAGAGTTCGAGCAACATACTAGCAATGGACTAGATACAAAGGGAAAGCTTGGTGCAAGAAGCATCCCGCCTTCACCAGGGTACAAAATAAAGGCCGCACCTCAAGGTAACCTTACCTTTAGATAATTGAATAAACTGAAAAATAATTGTGAAAAAATTAATATTAAAATGGTATAAAAGAATATCAGCAAAAGATTTAAGTTGAAAACCGTAAAAGAATTAAGTTGGAGGTCAAAGTGATAACACAAAAGTTTCTTGGGTTTATTGTAAAAGGAAAAGATTAAATTTTTTGTTTTACTTCTGTTGAAAAAGACAATGTCTGGGATATTTTTATTTTCCAAAATGAACCAAAATATCAATATTTCTAAAAATCTTTTGAAAACCCGACCAACTAACGCCCTCGAATGCAAACTTGGACAAAAGAAGTACAGTCACTCATTCATCTCCATTATTTTACCCCCCACCCCCCCAAACCGGAAAAAATAAAAAAATAAAGCTACCTACAACAAACAAAAACTTAGACAACTTTTTCAACATTTTGGGCAAAAAGTTAGCTTTTTCTGCAAATCATATCAAAATAACATAATAAAACGAGAAAAAAATTGATCAAAATTATTGTCACTTTGTTTTTGTAACCTAAAAGATAACTGCATGTAACGCTTCATTAAAAAAAATTAAGTACTTAAAAATAAGCGTAAGTGAGAAGCTAATAGAACAAACCAAAAAAAAAAACTTACATGCAACAATCATAAAAAATTATCACTTAATTATAATAATTAATAGTAATAACTAAGTTTAGTAAATCACTTGATCATTTGAAAAAAGTGTAACTTAAAAAAAAAATTACACATTTGAAAGAAAAAAAAAGGGGGGGAACTTACCATTATTATGAACAGTAGACTGAAATGGCGGCCCATTTGTAGGAGAAAAATATACAGAAGAAGAAGAAGAAAGAGAAATCCTTTGAAAAAAACTTTCAGCAGATGAAACTTGAGTTTGCTGCTGTTGATAAAACTGCTGAGTTTCGGACTGATAATATTTTTTTGCCATAAATATAATAAATCCACTGAGTGTTTTTTTAATTTGACAAACTGATATTTTACTCAAAATATCAAGTGAACCTTCTTCTCCGATTGATAAAAGAAGTCTTCGTACTTCTTCATCTGGTAAATTTTGTCTCTGATTTTTGCAGATTTGGTTTAGCATTTGTTCTACTGATGGTGGAAGTTTAATGGCTTCTTCTTGTTCTTTTACTTGTTTGTTGTAAGAATAAATAATTCCCATTTTAATTTGTATTGTTGCTGAAAACTGGGATTTTGGAGAGAGAAGTTGAGGGGTTTTGGAAATTCAAAGTGACTGCAGAAGGGGGAACGTTGTCTGCTTGGTTAATGTGCTCCTCTGCGTACCAAGAAAGATTTTAAGAATGTTAATCAAAAAAGAATATAAGTATTAGTTTTACACTTTTACTCCTCCCCTTCAAAATTGAACCATTATTGATAAATCGAACTGAACCGATTACTTATTAGCTTATTTAGTATTTTGATTGTCGGGATAATGAATGATAAACGGATTGAGTGTCCATTTGGATTGGCTAAGAGGGTGTTTGGATAAGCTTATAAGCATTTTTTTGCTTATCAACGTGTTTAGTAAGGTTAAAAGTGCTTATAAGTTAAAAATAAGACAGAAGCCATAAGTAGGTCGCTCCCTACTTATGAATTTTTAGTTTATAAGCACTTTAAGTTTGACCGAGATTTTTACCATTTTATTCTTAAAATATTCCTTTTTACAACAACTCCTACATCGATAATCACTGGCTCAAGTAATTTTTTTTTTCAACCTAAATCTCACGCCTCTTAAAGTCTGCAATGTCATTGACTATTTACGATAAGCAAATTCTCTATCCCTTATTTGTATCAATGTAATTGTGTATTAATCTTTGAATTGTATGTAATAAATGAGGACATATCAAATTTTTGGTGTATTTGTTTCTAAGTATTGTGGTGATGAACACAATGTTTGTTTCTCTTCAAATATTTGTCCTATTTATGTTTATTTTTTACTAAGAAAGTTTTATCAATTTATTAATTATTATAACTTATGATTATATGCTTATCATAAAATAAATTTTATTTATCATAAAAATTATCTTATCTAAGCACCATTGTATTTAAAATAAAATGAATAATATAATATTTTGTATTTGAATCGATCAGGAATATAAAATTTTGAAGAAATTACGCTCTTATAAGTGTAAACAGTTCTAAGGTTATTTAAGTCATTTTAAGTGAAAAGAGCTTATAGCATATATTTTTCAAATACTGCAGCAGCTTATTATCAATTCAACACTTGTATCCAAACACGTAACTGCTTATTTATTAAATCAGTTTCATCACTTAAAAGTGCTTTTCAGCCGCTAATGCTTATCAGCTACTTCAAATCAGCTAATCCGAAGGGGCTCTTAGTTTAAGTACTCTTAAGCCAAAATAACTTTTAAGCTATTTTCTAGTGCTTGAATTGAGTAAAAAAAAGCTTTTAAAAACACTTGTTTTAAAACTAGAATTTCTAACTTATGGTTTAAAAGTTGTTTTGGCTTAAACAGTCACTTAAAATAAGCTCATCCAAACGGGCTTTGAGAGTTTATAATTAACGGCTTAACTTAAAGGGTCCGAAAGGAATTTAAACTTCATTTTACATTAGTTAAAAAGCTTTTATAGTCACGTAAATAATATGATATATAAAATACCACAAACTCGAAAGTATTATAGTCATACAAAATATTATATTATATCAAGACTATAAGTTTCAAAATTCTTTTATTTTTTTCATAAAATTATGTCACAGTAATATTCAATTAAAAACATCAAGAGTACAAGTATTTTCATGTGCTCCTTTCTTTAATAAAAACAAACGTAGAGCACAAAAGCGGGAAACAGCGGATAAACAATTCAAACCAACATAAAGTCCATTTTTACTGTTCCGTTTGTTATTTGTTGTTTTATCATATTCTCGACTTTCTTTTTGAATTTTTTTGTCAATTACATAAATATTAGGTGTTAGGCTACTATGGAACTCTTTCTTTCTACGTTAAATTTGTACTTTCTTCTGTCCACTTTCATTTAATTTTTGGCTTTTTCTTATAGTCTATAATATTCGATTTTTAGATATAAAAAATAATTAACTTTTGTTTAAGACAATTGCTTTTTAAGTAAACAACTTAGGAGTATTTATTGTATTTTCAATAAACAAATTAAATTTGACATGATCAATATCATTATTAATTAATGCTAAAAATAAATTTTTTAATAAGTATGAAATAATGAAAAAATTATTTAAAATAGACCGAAGAGTAACCACTAGAAATATGTTTTATTATTGGCATTCGATAAATAGTTGACTCAATATTGTCTTTTTCAGAAACCACGCATTTATTTATCTCATTGTTTCTACAACATTGGAAATATGCGTCACAATAGTTGTTTAATACATCCTCCACCATCCTTCCTATTACTAGTTCCCCTATTGACTTGACACCCCTTTTAAGAAATTTTATTAACGGTTATAAATAATATTTTATTTATGGTAAATGTTTATATTTTAAAGAGATTTAGGGTTTGTTACTTGATGGCTAAGTCATTTTCCCCTATAAATAGAGGAGTTATATTCCATTGTAATTCATCCCAAATCAATAAGAACTATCTCTCTCTAATTTTCTATTCAATACTCTTCTTCTTCCACTACTCATGTTTATGTGTTCACTCGTTTGGGCGATTCTGTTGTGGTCGATCGGATATATCGGTCCTATATGGTCACATTCTGTGGATACGAGACTAGAGCGGATCTTCTGTTGCTTGATATGACCGACTTTGAGGTCATCCTGGGCATAGACTGCCATTCCCATATCACGCCGTCCTTGATTTCCATGCCAAGACAGTTACCTTAGCGATGCCAGAGTTGCCTAGATTAGAGTGGAAGGGTTAGTCTGTCAGTACATCTAGTCAGGTTATCTCTTTTATGAAGGCTCGACACATGGTCGAGAAGGGTTGTTTAGCTTATCTAGCCTATGTTCGGGATACTAGTGTAGAGTCTCCAGTGATTGATTCTGTACCAGTAGTCCGAGAGTTCTCCGATGTGTTTACTTCTGATCTTCCAGGCATGCCACAAAATCATGATATCGATTTTTGTATTGACTTGACTCTAGGTACTGAGCCTATATCTATCCCACTGTACTGTATGGCTCCGAAAGAGTTGAAGAAGCAGTTTGAGGAGTTACTAGCAAAAGGGTTCGTCAGGCCAAGTGTATCACCTTGGGGTGCTCCAGTGTTGTTTGTGAAGAAGAAAGATGGGACTATGCGGATGTGCATTGATGACCACCAGTTGAACAAAGTTACCATTAAGAACAAGTACCCGTTGTCGTGTATTGATAATTTGTTTGACCAGTCGCAGGGTAATAGGGTGTTCTGTAAGATCGACTTGAGGTCGGGGTACCATCAGTTGAAGATTCTGGACTCCGATGTTCCGAAGACTACTTTCCGTATTTCTGGTGATGTCCTTCAGCTTGACTAACACCCCAGCGGCGTTTATGAACAGGGTGTTCAAGCCTTATATTGATTTGTTTGTTGTTGTCTTCATTGATGACATTTTGATTTACTCACGTAGCATGGAGGAGCACGAGCAACATTTGAGAATGGTGCTTCATACCTTGCGGGAATAAAAACTATATGCTAAGTCCTCTAAGTGTGGATCCCAAGAAGATTGAGGCAGTTCAGAGTTGGTGTAACGACCCGGTTTGTCGTTACGTAGAACCTGCATTAGAATTACTGTTATTGACTTGTTATAGATTGGTTATACTGTTATTGATGTGTTAGAGTTGGTAGGCTTGAAATCAGAATGGTTGTAGTGAGAGTTTAGTCACTTAGTCCTTAAAAATAGCCTTAAAGTTAGGAAAGTCAACTAAGGGTTGACTTATTGGTAAACGACCTCGGAATATGGATTTTATGGCTCGAATAGCTTCGTTAGGTAATTTGGGACTTAGGAGTGTGTTTATAATAATTTTGGGATGTCCGGTGTGGAATTAGGCTTGAATTGGCGAAAGTTAAATTTGGCGATTTCCGGTCGGCAGTGAAAAATAGGCTATCAGGGTCGGAATGGAATTCCGACAGTTGGACCAGGTTTGTAATGTCATTTTGGATATGTCTGCAAAATTTCAGGTCAATCGGAGTTGTTTTGGTCCTTTTGGATTAGTTGGCATCCTTGGTGGATTTTAGAAATTTCAAAGTTCTTAGGCTTGAATCCGATGTGATTTTGGTGTTTTGATGTTATTTTTAGTGTTTTGAGAGTGCAACTAAGTTTGAATGATCATTTATGACGTGTTGGTATAATTGGTTGAGGTTCCGAGGGGCTCTGGATTGATTTCGGGTGGTTAACGGACTCAATTGTACTTAAAAATAAGGTTGTTTTGCTGGTGTTTTTGCACATGTATTTTACCCTATGCGTTCGCGGAAGGTACCTTGCGTTCGCATAAGGGAATTATGGGAAGTTGGGATTTAATGTTGTGCGTTGGCGAAGATAAGGGTGCGAACGCGTAGGTTTAGGAAAAGGAAGTTGTGCGTTCGCGGTTAGGCTGGTGCGAACGCGGAGAGTAAATTCATCTGAGGGACCCCTAGGCCATTTGGTCTATGCGTTCGCGGCCTGGGGGGTGCGATCGCGAAGGGATGACTGGGGAAGGCTGTGCGATCGCGGGGTGTTGACCGTGATCGCGAAGGTCAAATGTGGGCCTGGGAAAAATAAAGCTATGCGTTCGCGGAGTGTTGACCGCGATCGCGAAGAGTAAAAATCTGGGCAGTTATAAAATAAACCCTCCGCGACCATTAACCCTTTTTACACCATTTTTGTACGGAAGGAGAGCTTTGAGGCGATTTTGAAGAGGAAAAATCAGTGTTCTTCATAGAGGTAAGTATTTTGGACCTTAAAACTTGATTATAGGTGATTAAGGAACATAATATTAATGTTTAATTCATGAAAATCAGTAGAGAAAGAGAGAGTTAGGGCTTGAGATTATGAAACCTTTAGGGATCAATTTGAGGGGTCAAACGAACTCCGATGTTTGCGTTCTTTATATGTACGGACTCGTGAGATAATGAAGAACATTTTGGTATAAAACAATTTTTGAGTTTCGAGACGCGGGCCCGGGGGTCGGGTTTTGACCGATTTCGGTTTTTGTGCTTAAAATTGGTATTTTTCAATTGGAATTCATTCCTCAAGCATAATTTGATGATAAAAATCTGAACTTGGTAGATTTGGAGCGCTCGGGAGTTGATTCGAGAGGCAAGCGTATTGCAGAATAGTTTTCGGGCTAGTTTGAGGTAAGTAATGTCTTTAAACCTGTCCTGAGGGTATGAAAACCCAGACTCTGCACCCTTTCACGGGTTTTGGAATACAAAGATTGGAACTTTGGTAATATATTCCCTATTTAGGCAACTATTGAGTTGCGAAACCGCTTTTTAAGCCTATGCTTAATAATATTGATATATATTATGATTTGATTTGGGCTGTAAGCCATGTTTGGGGCCTAGTGCCGATCTGTTTACCCCTTGGGGGCTATTTTTTTACTATTTTCCTCACTTGATATGTTATGATTTTCACTCAATCGTTTCTTGAAAAATTGTTTTGACGCTTAGAGTATTTTGATATTATTTATTGAAAATGAAACATTGTTTTTGGGTCGAGAACCCGGTATATTTATGGCATGAAGGGCAAGTTGAGAATGTCTGACTGAGTGAGGTTGCGGGCCTATATTGTGAGGATGTTATGATACGAGTGAGGCTGCGGGCCTATATTGTGAGTGATTTATGCCATGACGTGGCTTATTATAGCGCTTGGGATGTAGGAGCCCCTCCGGAGTCTGTACACACCCCCAGTGAGCGCATGTACCTAATGAGTGATGTTGCCCGCGGGGCTGATACTAAGTGATTGCGAGGTAGCCTCATGGGATAATATTGAGTGACTGTGAGGTTTCCTGATGGGCTAATATGGAGTGACTGTGAGGTTGCCTGATGGGCTGACACTGGGATTGTTATGAGAAATGATTTTGGCCCGAGGGGCAGATTTATGAAAATTTTACTAAGTTTTGAACTATGATTCAATTCGTTTTCAAACTGATTTTTACTGAAAGTTTTACTGAGATATATATTGAAATTATACTGGTTTCAAAGGATTTCTGGAAATTGGTTTTCGAACTTATCATTTGATGAATACTTTATGGTGATTTGGTGATTTACTATTTTTGTGAATTGGTGTATTTGTGCTGTGTGTTTAGTATTTCTCAGATTGTGATTTATTTTCATTACTACTGAGTTGGCGTACTCATCATTACTCCCTGCACCTCTGTGTGCAGATCTAGGTATTGATTCGGAGCAGTAGTCGTCCGAGTCCGTTATCAGCAGCTTACGGGATTTCGAGGTAGTTGTCCAACGTTCACAGCTTCTCCATTTCCCTTCCTTTATTAGTATTAGTATTTATTTCATAGACATTGTTTAAGACATTAGCAGAGTTAGTTTCATTTCTAAGATGCTCGTGACCATGTTGACTCCAGTCTTGGGAGGTTTTGTTTAGAGTTGTTTAGATTATTATTGGGGCGCTAAGACTTAAAGAATTTATTTTATGATATGTTGCTGTTTATTATTGAATTGTGAATTATTATAATCGAACGAATGGGTAGTTATGTGATGGTTGGCTAGCCTAGTTCCACGATAGGCGTCATCACGGCCTGTTAGGATTTGGGATCGTGACAGTTAGCCTCGTCGTACTTCGGCGAATGAGATTAGGAGCTTCTTGGGGTTAGCAGGTTATTATCGCCGGGTTCGTGGAGGGATTCTCATCTATTGCAGAACCTTTGACTAGATTGACCCAGAAGGGTGCTCAGTTTCGTTGGTCCGATGATTGTAAGGCGAGCTTCCAGAAGCTCAAGACAACTTTAACTACATCACCAGTCCTAGTGTTGCCTTCCAGTTCGGGGATGTATACTGTGTATTGTTACGCTTCACGTGTTGGATTGGCGTTGTCTATTGATGCAAGAAGGGTAAGTTATTGCATATGCTTCACGTCAGCTGAAGCCCCATGAGAAGAATTATCATGTGCACGATTTGGAGTTGGCCGCGATTGTTCAAGCTCTTAAGATTTGGAGGCATTATCTTTATGGGGTGTCTTGTGAGGTGTACACTGATCATCGCAGCTTGCAACATTTGCTCAAGCAAAGGGATCTCAATTTGAGGCAGCGTAGATGGCCTGAGTTACTGAAGGATTATGACATCACCATTCTTTATCATCGGGGCGAGGCGAATGTAGTCGAGGATGCCTCGAGCAGGAAGGCCGAGAGTATGGGTAGCTTGGAATTCATTTCAGTAGAGGAGAGGCCACTAGCTTCAGACATTCAGTCCTTAGCTAACAGACTTGTGAGGTTGGATATTTTAGAGCCCACTCGAGTTCTTGCATGCGTCGTTTCCCAATCTTCACTATTGGAGCAAATCAAGGCTCGACAGTTTGATGATCCGCACCTGTTGGTTCTCAGCGAGATGGCAGTACAAAGTAGTTCCAAGGAGGTTTCTACCGGCGAGGATGGTGTTCTGCGACTTCAGGGTCGTCTATGTGTTCCTAATGTCGATGGCTTGAGGGAGATGATTCTAGAGGAGGTGCATAACTCTCGATAATCCATTCATCCAGGTGATACGAAGATGTATCGTGACCTGAGACAACATTATTGGTGGCGGCGGATGAAGAAAGACACATTTGAGTATGTAGCTAGATGCCTAAATTGCAATCAAGTTAAGTATGAGCACCAGAGCCCTGGATGCTTACTCCAGCAGATGACTATACCTAAGTGGAAGTGAGAGCGCATTACTATGGACGTCGTAATCGGGTTGCCGCGGACCTTGCGGAAATTTGATGCAGTTTAGGTCATTATAGACAGATTGATCAAGTTGGAACATTTCATTCTTGTGATGACTACTTATACTTCAGATAGATTGGCCCAGATTTATATCCAGGAGATAGTTCGGTTGTATGGTATGCATGTTTCAATCATATCAGACAGAAGTCCTCAGTTTATTTTGCATTTCTGGAGAGCAGTACAGAGTGAGTTGGGGACCCGTGTAGAGCTCAGCACCGCATTTCCTCCACAAACCGACAGGCAGTCGGAGTGGACAATTCATATCTTGGAGGACATGCTCAGAGCATGTGTGATTGACTTTGGGGGACAGTTGGATCGGTTCCTTCCTTTGGCCCAAATTGCTTACAACAACAATTACCAGTCCAACATCGAGATGGCTCCATTTGAGGCTTTATATGGTCGGCGATGTCGTTCTCCCATCGGGTGGTTTGAGCCCCGCGAGGATAAGTTATACGGTACCGATTTGGTGAAGTATGCCTTGGAAAAGGTAAAGTTGATTCAGGAACGACTTCGCACGGCACAATCCAGATAGAAAAGTTACGCGGATCAGAAGGCCTCATTTATGGGAGACAACAAGGTTCTCTTGAAAGTCTCGCTGATAAAGGGGATCATGAGATTTGTGAAGAACGGCAAGTTGAGCCCAAGGTTTATAGGCCTATTTGAGGTGTTGAGACGAGTTGGAGAGGTTGCTTGTAAGCTTGCTTTGCCTCCCAGTCTATCGGGAGTTCATCTGGTCTTACACGTGTCTATGTTCCGGAGGTACCATGCTGACTTGACACATGTGTTAAACTTCAACATGATTCAGTTAGATGAGAGTCTGAGTTATGAAGAGGAGCCAACATGATTCAGTTAGATGAGAGTCTGGGTTATGAAGAGAAGCCAGTTGCCATTGTTGATAGGCAGGATCACTAGTTGAGATCCAAGAGGATTTTCACGGTAAAGGTCCAGTAGAAGAGCCAACCAGTCGAGAAGGCGACTTGGGAGTCCGAGGAGGACATGCGGAGTAGATACGCACACTTATTCAACACTCCAGATATGATTCTAGACCCGTTTGAGGATGAACGTTTATTTAAGAGGTGGAGAATGTAACAACTGGATGGTCGTTTTGCCTTTTTAAACCTCGTTCCCTAAATAAGACTCCCCGTATATGCTTTTACTGTTTTATGAATTACGGGGATGGTTAGTTCGAGGTTTGTAAGGGTTCAGGTTGAAATCGAAACACTTGGTTTCTTAAGTTGGCCTTAAAAGGCTCAGTTTGACTTCGGTCAATATTTTGAGTAAACTACCTCGAAATCAAGATTTGACGGTTCTAATAGGTTTGTATGGTGATTTTGGACTTGGGCGTATGCTCGGATCAAATTTTGGATTACCCCGGAGCGTTTCAGCGCCTAATATTGAAAGTTGGTTCCTTGAAGGTGCTTGAAGTTCTTTAATTTCAGTTTAGAATATGTTTTGGTGATATCGAGGTCCGAATGGAATTTCGGGCCGGGAATAGTTCCATAATGCCATTTAAGACTTGCACGGAAAATTTGGTGTCAATCCGAGTAGTTTAAGTACGTTTCGGCGCTTTGGGAGTAAATTGAAGAACTTAAAGTTCATGCTTTTTGATCCAATTGGTTTGGTGATTTTTAGATTTAGCGCTATTTTGGGCATTCCGAGAGTTCGAGCGAGTCCGTTTTATGATTTCAAACTTGTCGATATGTTCGGGCAGGGCCTCGGAGGCCCCAGGTATTGATCAGACGAGGCTCAGACCAGGTTGGAACTTGGAACCCACAGCTGAAGCTCCCAGCTGCTGGTGTAATCGCACATGTGCTTGGCCAGACGCAGGTGCGTGAGTGTGGTTGCAGAAGCGGCTCTGGGGCACTTGGCCAGAGACCGCAGATGCGAAAGTTTGTACGCACCCACGAAAGCGCAAGTGCGAGAAGGAGAAGCACATGTGCGGTCCAGGTCGCAGATGCGGCACGCTTGCCATGGAAGCGGGACCACAGGAGCGGGTTCTCGTCCGCATAAGCGTCCCTCCCTGGGCTTGAAGGCCTCCGCAAAAGCAGACTTTTGAACGCGGAAGCGGTCCCCCAGAAACGGAATCCTCTCCGAAGGTGCAGAAATCGATGAAGGCAGAATCCTTCATTTAATATGGGACTTAGTCATTTTGGCTCATTTATTCCATTGTTGGGCGATTCTTGGAGCTCTTAGATAGGGTACTTTTATCTATCAGACTATCACCTTGAGGTGAGTAATTCCTACCAACTATGAGTCAAATACATAACTTATGGTTAGATTATAACATGTACATTAGTGGAAATCATGGGTTTAGGAGAAAATCTAGATTTTTGATAAAAATGAGATTTAATCATGAAATTCGTTATGGAATCTAGTACAAATCATATATTGGAGTTCATGAGATTATGGGTAACAACTTTGTTCGAAAATTTTCGAAATCCGGGCACGTGGGCCTTGGGGTGAATTTTAAGAATCTTACATTTAGGGTTGAGTAACCTCTTTAATAGTTAGAATACGAACGTTTGAGCATGTATTGATTAGTTTATATACTATTTGATTAGTTTTGGGTTGATTCGGCACCGAATTGAGGGTGTGAGCACATTCTTGGATCGGGAAGTAGGCCTTGAGACGAGGTAAGTCTCTTTTATAACCTTGTAAGAGGGAATTAACCTTATAGGTGAACTTAATCAATATATACTTCTATTTGTGTGTGTGTGGGGGG
>ML258500.1:59899-91744 GCA_005239495.1 Nicotiana undulata | reverse complement strand
TTTTTTTTTTTTGTTGGGGGGGGGGGGGGGGGGGTCTATTAACACTTCTAATAATATAGTAGTAGCTATCTTGGTTGTGCCCCCCGTATGCGTTTACTCCGTCAAAGAAGCATAAAGTATATATCAACCTTTGTTCATAATATGTAGATTTAACGAGAGCTGACTGCTGAGTGATACCGAACGGTACTATAATGTGTATGAAGTAAATTTATTTGTTTAAACTTCTGCATAACTCAGGAGTGCAATATTTGGTTTACAACGCAAAACTCTGCATTATAAATTAATCTATGCATAACTAGTACTCCTGCAATATTTGGTTTCTTGGCCTAACCAATGCGCCATTATTTGCTTTGTATTATTAAGCTCTATATAATGCTAAATATCTACATAACTATGCAAAAATCTATATATTTATTTTATACGGGATAAAATGTGGAACAAATATGTACTTATCAATCAACAATACACCCATAAGAATATCTAAACACAAATACATGTGTAATTATCTATGCATTATTATTATTATTATTATTATTATTATTATTATTATTGTTATTGTTGTTGTTGTTATTATTATTATTATTATTATTATATACTAGTAATCCTTACGTTAATTACTATTCACCGTATATAGCATTCTCTACATTAGTATTCGTTTCATAACATTCTTCGTATTACATATCCGACAAGATTAAGCCGATATGAAAGATATTTAAGTGGAATAATTATGGGTAAATTTCATAAATGGTCATATGAATATGGTGAAACAAAAGGGAATCTTAAGAAAATGTCTAAATAAGTCCTAACTTACAAAGCTCTAGTCATTAATTATTGACTTGTCAAAATTAGCCAAACACGTACAAAAATTGAAAACCCAAATTAAATAAAGGTTCTTACTCTCCAAGAATCACACGCAAATATCTTCTTCCATATTTTTAAGCGTGATCAACAACATTAGATGCAAGACGGAAAGAAAATTTCATGTATGAGATAGCAAACAAGGTGATGAAATACAAATATAATATATATATATATATATATATATGAGTCAATGTACAAAATTTGAGAAAGGCTGGAGGTGATTTGGACTGATTTGGTATTAAAATCCGTAGTTAAAATCAAGTTCAACATTTTTTTCTGCGACACATGTATCAGACATGCACCACGCGTATATCTCACACACAAGTATACATAGATATACATGTGATACACATTTGACACAAATATGATACATATGTGATACACACTGTGATCTCTGTTTTAAAAGGCAGAATTGGGACTCGCCCCGAGGCGGAGCTCTCTTAAACGCCCCTGGGCTTATGTGTGGGGCTTAGTTCCGTGAGACTTACACCTCGGTCGTCGAAGCTTACGTCCCGGACACGCCCAACGCCCAACGTACTGGGCTCGCCTAATAGAACTTTATGTAATTGTGTGTAACTAACCTCGTAAATCCTCAAATTTTCTTAATAAATCGTTGACTATCCAAAACTACTTTTTTCTTAATCATTAACCATTATGTTGAGTGTATTTTATGTCATAATTAAAATAAAAATTATTGCATGTTGTCCAATAAGACTGCTATGATAGTAAATTTTAAATAATCTTTCATTTAAAAAGTATTTATCTATTAATTTTTGTTATGTATTTATTTATAATAGTCCATACCTTTTTATAATTATTTTTCTAAAAATTATATTTTTCATGTTTACGAAATACAATACTTATTAATTTAATAATCCAGTATTAGCTAGTAACTATTTACAAATAATTAGTTATTATGGTATATTATGGTGAATTATGTGTCACTTTATTAACTTGTTCAAATTTAAAAATAAATGATGCTAGAGAATCATATTCAAATTGTGAATTATGTTTTTATATAAATTCTCTTTCAAATAGAAAGCATATTAAATAAAAGGACTATTTTAAAATATATCAAATTATAATATCGAAATTCTTTCAAGATTCGTTACAGAGATACATATAAGAATTTGCATTGAATACATTACTTTTGATGTTTGAGTTGTAGCGACGTTGCAGCTAATTTGTATATTATGATATATGTCATACTTTTCGTATGGTTCATAGTTGAATTAAAATTTATAAATATTTCAAATAGATTATTTGTTATAATTTTGTGATTTTAATGTAACTTTTATAATTATTTTTATTTTATACTATCTTAAAATCCTTAAAATTAGTAAAATTTAAAGATTCGTAGGACTTACTCCCCATGTCTCAGGGCTTACGCCTCGCCTCGTCAGAGGTAAAACGCCTCGCCTCACGCCCCCGCCTTTTAAAACATTGACTGTGATACATAGATCATCTTTTGTCATTTCATCTTCTACTTCGAATTTTCAATTCAAACCACCACAAAACTCTACCAAATCATCCCAAAACATATATTTAAACTCCTTAAGATGTATCCAATCTATTCCAATAACACCACTCAAAAGAAAGCAAATTTGATATTTTTTTTGCTACAAATAACTAATTAACTAATATTGGCAATATTTCATAAATTGGTTAATTTTTGTACAAACTACTTACATATAAGCTGACATAACTAAATTTCCCCCCAGAAAAAGCATAGTTATATGAGGGGGGAAATCAGAAATAGCCAGATTTATAACTGGTAATTGATAAATAGCTACAGTTTCAAAAGCAATCAAAATTTAGCCATTTTTTCATGTAAAGATCAAATATGATCAACAACACCCTTAAAAATCCGGAAAACTCCAGCATAATATGTTGAAGTTCGAATTTTTTACATATGAGATTCCAACATAATATGTTGCAGTTCCAACATAATATGCTGGAAGTTTAGACACAATACGTCCATTATGCAGCATATTATGCTGGAACTTTCCGCGTTTCAGCAAAACAATGGCTATTTTTCAATGACTTTGTAAACGCTAGCTATTTTTTAATTACTAATCCGAAAATGGGATAGCCCATTCTATTTCCACGTTACGAAAAAAAATAAAAAATAGCCAGATTTACAACTGGTAATTGATAAATAGCCACGACTTCAAAAGTAATCGAAATTTAGCCATTTTTCCATGTAAAGATAAAATCTGATCAACAACACCCTTTAAAATCTATAAAATTGCGGCATAATATGTAGGAGTTTAAATTTTTCACATAGGAGATTCCAACATAATGTGCTGGAATCTCATAATGTGATGCAGTTCCAACATAATATGCTGGATGTTTAGACGCAAGACCTCCATAATCTAGCATATTATGCTGGAACTTTCCGTGTTTCAGCAAAATAATGACTTTGTAAACGCTAGCTATTTTTCATTTGGGATTTTTTCGTTCCTATACCATATAGGAAACTATATTACCAAATATGTTAATGATTTGGAAATTACCTGTCATGTTAACAGTTTTTCTACAAAAAAGATACAATGCATTAAATACAGAATCTTAGTAGCTATAATCTTTCTATTTAGGCGCTAAAATTAAGGAAGTAAATATTCTTCCAGATATTTCATTAAATAAGGAATCATTGTAGCATTAGAATTCCTTATATAGGCGCGCTAATATTGGGGAATTAAAGATTCTTTCAGAAATTTTCAAATGCAAATCACANACTTCTACGAATTATGAACATATTCAACTACAAAATTATATACAATCACGACATTGAGTGTGTCCAGAATGTAGATAATGTGTAGTTTTTTTGTAGACAAATTGTATTCTAACTTCATAATAACTACATTTAGTATAACTACGATACAATGATGTAAAGATTGAACAAATGAAGATAAAACAACCAATTTATATTCAAGTGAACTACTAAAACATAAAAGATTTGTTCAGAAAATAGTGTTTCTCCTTCAACTACCAACTAGCAACAACTAAACTACATAAACATGACACTATTTTTTCTTTCTCTGGACTCTTATTTTCTCATTCAATGCAGGATCACCCTTCCTCCTTGCTAGCCTGCCTGTAACCTCGCTTTCACTGATTGACCAATCTTCATTGTTGACTACAAAATTTTCTCTTCATCTACAAAAACTCTACAAAAAGCCTACAAAGTCAAACAGATCTCAAATCGTTAGATCTCAATATCGTTTCTACTACAATTAAACTACAATCTATGTATTCATTATACATAGATTGTATACAAATAAACGAGTTCACAACGAATCCAACCCTATATATGTGTTCATCAAAATTCAAAAAGTACAGATTACTAATTAGTTTTAATGATTAATGCGTATATCTTGGAACAAGAAAATTATCTCCAATATAAGGTGAGACGCAAGAAAGAAGAAACATTAAACAAAGGATATTGCAATATCTGATGGCATTATGGCAACTACATCAAGTTTTCAACAAATAAAAAAATAAAAACATAAAGGGGGTAATTACCTAGCGAGAGACGATGAGAAGAAGAAGGAATGGAGAAGAGGAAGAAAAGGGAGGGGGAAACGGCGCTGGTTAGGGATTATGGGGAGAGAGAAACGTGGGATATATAGACACCTTTAATTAAGGAGTAAAAAACGTCCAATTAATTAGACCCTAAATTAAGTATGGTATAGAATTGGTAATTTGGTATACTAAGTGTAATTAAGTCAAACCTTAAATATGGAGGGTAATAAGGTTTCATATATGGTATAGGAATATAAAAATTCCTTTTCATTTACCTATCCAAAAACTGGCTAGCCCGTTCCATTTTCACGTTACATGACCATTTGTAACATTTAATATTCGTTGGGCTCCAACTGCAGTTACACTGGGCTTCAACGACAGTAAAGCCCAATAAAATACTTTCTCCCGTAAACTAGGCTACAACTATAAAACGAGCAGACGGTAGAAGATTTCATTTGTATAGTTCACTAACACTTCAACGTCGCGAAAAACTTGCAATCAACAACAATACAAAATCACAATTATTAGAAAAACGGTAGATTTTTTTATAAATTCCTAGAAATATCATTGTATTTATGCTTTAAATTAATTAACTTTAAATAACCATATATAAAATATTTCGTTTAATGATAATCAAAACTAAAATCTATATATAGAACAGAGAATACGAGAAAAAGTTAGAATACAAATATAAACTTAAAGCACATAATATTTATATAACAATCATAAAAGAATAACGATATGATTTGCAACAAATATATAAAAGCATTATTCCATTTATGATTTAATGAACTTAAATTATAGTTTATAATAAAAAATAACATAATTTAAATTATAGGTAAAATATCATATTTCATAATTACAGAGGGGGATTGAAAATATTAAGGGCAAAATACATTGCACGGGATAATAGGGAAAACTGTGCATTGCTCGTAATTTAAGGGGAGTTTAATTCTAAAAGCAAAATTAAGGCGTAAATGGTTTTAACCAAATACTGTTTTGTTTTGCTGTGTTACAACTGAATGGAGTTTTTCGACAACAAACATCAAAATTAAACAGACCTCATAAGGCTAAGTTGAATGGAAGTTAACAACAATTCACTTTTGTTTAATACTCTATTTTCTTGATTGTAATCTTTTTGTGACCTTAATTCTACAAAGAATAAATGAGAGTTAAAAGACGAATTTGCCGACACACGTTACCCAAATAATTGAAATGGAAAATTAGCATAAAATTGAGGAATCACTTTCGCTATAAATTCTTGTCGACATGAATCCGTGTGCTTTTAAACTTCTTCTCGGTTACAAATTTTTATATACTTCATATATAAACAATATATTCAGAAATTTATTAGTAGGGAAAACAACTTCGACCTCCATGCCGTTGTATCAATTTTACATTGACGAGGCTAACAGTTTAAGCTAGTGCAGACGGTACATAAAACAAATTTTTACATTCCTATACACTATATAAAACTATATTACCTTTCTACTCAAGTTTTATTATAATTACATTTTATTTATTCCATTACTATTTATGTACATTTTAAGGGAATTAATGATATTAATTAGAGTCCTAAAATAACTTTACCGTATATTCCACTCCCTCCACGTTTCTCTCTCCACATCCATCCCCTCGCCACACATATCTTGCACTCACCCACGATTTTCTCTTCACAAAACTCAGAAATCCTCCATTAATGCCTATTTCATCTCTTCTTCAAAAAGCAGACGAAATTTTTACTCTCTTCTTCAAAAAATCACCTCCATTAACGTCTGTGCTTAGCTTGATTTTCAGTGAAGAAAAAAATATCTTCAAGAAACAACCCTAAAAAAAGACAAAGGAGTCGATATTCCTTTATTTGATTTGAGTGTTTTCTCAGCAATTTCATCGAAAAAGGCTTCAAAATCAGCTCATGCAATATAAGAGAACAAGCCCACGCTTTCCCGTCGTGAAGCTAGGGCAGAAGCTCGAACAAAGCAAAAGCACGATATTGATGTTGGTGAATCGTCGATACCTGTCAAATCTGCGAAAAGGAAAGGCAAAGAGATTGATTTCAATAATGATTTTGTCAAAGAAGAAGCTGTCATTAAAGTTGCAAAAAAAAAAAGTTAGAGTGTCTCCTAATGTAAAACCTACAAAAAAGAAGAAAGTTAAAAAATCTTCTAAATGTAGATATTTTGTTTTCTACGTTTGAGCCTTGTTTTAATAAGGGATTTTTCCTTTTGCTGCAGACTAGACCATTTTTTGCACTTCATAATGTTGATTATGGGGTCATTAGGTTCTAGACATTATCCGACCCCACTATTACTGGTCAAATCAAAGATTTATTGTCTGAAAATGGTTTAAAACTTTTCAAGAAGACATGTTTTGGTTATTTGCTTTCATTGCCCAGAATATGTATGCAAAATCAAGCAATTCATCTTCTAATGAAGTATGAATTGAATGCATCTGGTTTTGACTATTTTTCAGCAGAGATAAAGGATCAAAGGTTGAATTTTGGTTTGACAGAGTTTGCCTTGATAAGTGGTCTAAGATGTTTTATGTCAGTCACAGACTTTGATTACACACCTACGTATGACAGTAAAATAATAAAAAGCTATTTTCTAAACAAGGAAAAAGATGAGAATTCATACTTAAAACAAATTGTAACCGGCAAAAGTTGGGTGAACGACGAGGATGCAGTCAAATTGGGTATTCTATATCTCATAAAATTCTTCCTCTGTCCTTCAGACAAAGACAATGCAGGGTTGGTAGACCATTTAGGTTTTATTTGGTGGACTCAGAATAGTATGCGAACTACGCATGGGGTAGTGAATCTTACACACAATTGCTTCAGTCTGTTAGGCACAAGCTCAACCTTTTTGTTCATTTTTGTGTCATTCGAGGATTTGCACTAGCTATGCAAATATGATTGTATGAGTGTTGCTCTACCGTCAATACTGATATAGCTACAAGAGTTGCTTATTCTATCCCTCGCATAATTAGTTGGTCAGTTAGTAAGGACAAGATATGGTTATCTGCAATTGAAGATAGAATGATCAAACCAGCATGGATCAAGGTAAATGATTTTCACTTATGAGCAGACAATTTAATACAAATTATCTACAACTTTTATACATATTATGTCTAAGTCAAGCTCATTTCTTTTTTTTCACTCAGTTCGCCAACATAATTGAAGCACCAGAAGAGCTTTCTAGAATGAGTTTGCCTGATAAAGTTGAATACATACTTGAAGAAGTTGAAACCAAGTCCGAGGTTCCGAAAGTGTAACGACCCGATCGGTCGTTTTGAAAATTTAGACTCCGTTCGGCGGCGTAAGGTCATGAACAACTTCACATTGGGTATACCGACCTGCGTGCATGGTTGGATTCAGTTACCGGATAATCCGGAGTCGAATTGGGAGGCAAATTTCAATTTTTGAAGTTTAAATGAGGGGAGTTGATCGGAGGTTTGACTTTTGTGTAAACGGTCTCAGAATGAGTTTTGGGTGATGTCAACAGCTTTGTATGGTGATTTTGGACTTAGGCGTGCGTCCGAAATTAGTTTTGGAGGTCCGTAGAGTAATTTGAGGTAATTCGGCGAAAGATAGAATTTCGGCAATTTCGGCCGATAGGTAAAATTTTGATATCAGGATCGGAACGGAATTCCGAGAGTGGTTGTAGGTCCGTCGTGTCATTTATGATTTGTCTGCAAAATTTCACATCATTCCGGGTTAAATTGATAGGTTTCGACGCAAGTCTTGATATTTGAAGTTTTGAAAATCTATAAGTTGATTTCTTGGTTTGATTCGTCGTTTTGGTGTTGTTTTATGTGATTTGAAACCTCGAGCGAGTCCGTGCTAGGTTATATGACTTATTCTTACATTTAGACGGGGTCCCGGTGGTCTCGGATGTGTTACGAACAGGCTTCAGGTCAATTTTCCTCATTTTTCCACTGCTGAACCTGTCATCTGATTCCTTCTATGCGATCGCATAGAAGTAGTCGCGATCGCATAGTGCTATTTTGAATCGCCCAGATTTTCCTTCAATGCATTCGCATAGTCTAGATCGCGATTGCGGAAGCCTACTTCCTCCTTCTATGCGTTCGCATATTCAACCTCGCGATCACATAGTGTTCTAGCAGGGGCATCAGATTATCTCTTCTACGCGATCGCATTCCGTGCTTCGCGATCGTGTATGGTGGCGTTGGGGACACCAAATAATTTCTTATATGAGATCGCATATGTACTTCGCGATCGCATATGAAATTTTTGGCCAGTGCTATTTTTCCTCTATGCGATCGCAAATAATTTCACGCGATCGCGATGCTTTAAAAACATGGGCAGAATATAAGTTTTCAAAATCGGGAGTTTCACCATTTTTAACATATTTTGCTTTTTAGAGCTCGGTTCTTGGCGATTCTTTGAGGGTTTTTCACACAAATCGAATGGGTAAGTGTTCTTCCACTAGAATTAAATATATTTCATGAATTAGCCCTTATTTTTATCATTTAAATTGTGTTTTGAGTTGAGGAAAATGTGGGTTTTGAAAGGAAATTCCTAAATTGAAAATCATGATTTGAGGGACCAAATGATATCGGAATTTGATAGAATTTGTATGGTTGAACTCGTTTCGGAATGGGTGTTCGAGTTTTGGTAAAATTTGTCGAGTTCCGAGGTGCGGGCTCGGGAGTCGACTTTTGGGTTAATTTTTATAATTTTTTAAAGATTGAAACTTTATTATTCAGAATAGTTTCTTATACGTTTTATGTATATTTTGAAGTTACTCTCGTTGATTTAGAGCCGTCCGGAGGTCTTTTCGCCCAAGAAGTCAATTTAGAGTGTGGGGTTGTCGTCTTTGAGGTAAGTATCTTGCCTAACCTTGTGTAGGGGAACTATCCCTTAGGATTGAGTCTTCTATGTTGATTGTAGCCCGTGTACGCGAGGTGACGAGTGTGTACTCGGACTTATTTGAAAATAGGTTGGCCTTTTAGGATTTTCAGGTCCTTATATTCCCTGTGTATGAATTGTAATTGTTATATCTGAGTTCATGATTTGCTAGATTCATCTCTTCCTGCTCAAATTAGAAGTTACTTGCTTAGTGTTCCTTTGTTTCTTATTTGATCTTAATTGACTTAAATTAAGACTTTGCCTTTCCTACCATTATGCTATATCTTCTTTCATACACTGCCTCTTTGACTAAAACTAGTATAATCTCACCCTATAATTGCTTAGCAGTTATTGGAATACCTATACGTTGGTGTCAAGCATGCCCGTGCGTCGTTGTGATTTATATGATTGTCCCTTAAGTGCTACTTAGGTTTAGTTGATAATCATCCATGTTGATGGTGTTTCTTTGGTGTTACCTATCACTGAACCTTGTTCAAGATGAGTTTATTCTGTGAAGCTAATTGTCTAAGTGAGATTGGTTATAGCTGTTTCCCTTACCGGGATTATTTGGTTTCTTTGGTTATGAACTTGAATATATAGAATCGCTGCTATATTTACCTTGTTTTCCCCTCGTTATGTTGTTTCTCTTTGTGCTCGGCATTCCTTTGAGTGGCTACTTCTTATGAGTGATTTTTTACCATTCTTATGATTCAAGTCTTTGTATTGATTTGCTCATCGCACCTTGTATTCTGTCTTTGTTGCTTCTGCCCCTATTGTGGAAATGTATGCAGTTTCTGTCGCATTCTGGTTGTTTTCCTTAGTGGCTGCATTGCATATTTAAATTGGGACTACGGACGAGATTCCGGGAGCTTTCCCCCTGTACTGCATTGCATATCTAAATTTGGACTACAGACGAGATTTCGGGAGCTTTCCCCCTATAATGCATGACAAATTTTGAGTTACGGACTGAGTTCCGGGTAGATTTATCTTGAGGAGATTATGATCGAAAGTCATTTCTTGAGAAAGTATATTTGAAAATCACGTATCTTGAAGGAACTATGTTTTAAAGATTTCTCCTTCTAAATATATATATATATATATATATATATATATATATACATTCGAAGAAAGTATGTTTCAAAGAGGATCTTTCTATACTGAAATGATTATATCTTCAAAGCTTTCAATATAAACTGCGGTTTAAAAGTTTTCACCAATTTATTGGGTTTATTGGTTAAAGTCTGATGTGGACAAACTGACGCAGTGCTGAGTTACCGGTGTGTTTATTGTGTGGTAGTTTTCCTGGTTTGGCTCGTGTTTTTCTGTCCATTCTTCGGTATTATTATGCTATTCCGTTGATTAGTTTTCGGAAATTCCTTCCGCCTTTTATTGCCATGTTGTTAACTATATCGTAAAACCTTTAGATAGATATTATGCTCGACCTTTTCTATATTTATGAATGTTTAATTTAATGTTTAATTTATTAGACCAGTGGTGTCTCGACTAGTCCTCGTCACTACTTCACCGAGGTTAGTCTTGATGCTTACTGGGCACCGTTGTGGTGTGCTCATACTACACTTCTGCGCATTTTTGTGTGATCACACAACTTTCATATATGATCATTCTTGTTACAGCCATTCCCATTCATGTTAGGGATTGTTGGACTTTAAGCATTGGGCTTTAAAGAATAAGAGTGTGAATTGGGAAATGGTGGGAAATAAAATGGAGGGAAATGAAAATTTGAATCAAGTGAGATTTTGTCATGGACTTTGTACCATATTGGTGAAGACAACTACACTTGTGTGTATAAATATAGGATCACTTCTTAGAGCTCTTAAAAGGAGTTGAAGAGAATGAACCCTCGCGCCGTCGTCGTCGCTCGGCTCGGCTCGACTTTGGATTTGGATTTGTCAATAGATCGATAAGATTATTTTTTGGACAAAATTTATTTAATTAATTATTTAATAATTAATTAAATGTCAGTCAGTTCATTAACGGAATTAACTGGAATCCAAAAACGTTGCCTTTGCTGAACGTTGCTTTCCCTTTTGAATAGACACCTCTTCCTGAACAGACATCACACCTCTTCCGATAATTGCCTATAAATTTCGAGGTATGGCTTACTCTTCACTCACTGAAAAATCGAGAATTTCCTTCTGAATACTGCATTCTACTTCGCAGTCTCTCTCTTAAATTCGTAAGTGTGATTTTGCTCCGTTCTTTGAGTTCGTTGGTATCCTGCAGTTTGTATTGCCACTGTTGCAGGAAGGTTTATTCCGTTTCATCCTGGGAGGATTTAATCCATTACCTTGGCAACTTGTGAGGGGGTTAAAATTCCTTAAGGACACACAAGGAAATTGTGGACTCGGAATATTTATTATCGTTTACAGATTTTCTGTTCCTTCTAACAGTTTACTGATTTCTGTTTTAACACAATATCATTTACAAATAATAATGATTGATTGAGTTAAAAATACTTTATACAATTTAAATAAGGAAACATTAGTTGATTTTAGAATCTTAAATATTAGGAAAATAATTAAATAGTTATTCCTTAATATGAGAAAAATATTGAAATGACTATTTTATCTAATATGAAATCTATTTTTAAAAGGTAATAAAAGACGAACAATATTCCGCTAAAGGCCTTTATGGTTTTAATATAGTATAGATTATATTACTCGTAGAATAGAAGGAAAGGGTGTGATAAGCAAAAATAGAAAAGAAATGTTACTTACGTATTTAGAAGTACTTCATTGGTAAGGCATGAAAGGGCAACCAACTAAGATGGAACATAACTAGGTTTACTCAAGTATAGCACTCAATTGATTAAGATGGCCTAAGGAAAACTGAGTACATAATTAACTGTTAACCATTCCAAACTTGAACATGGAGCTTTAATTGAATCTGTAGTTGTAGTATTAATCAAGTCTTTTGACTGTGCAGATTCATCCTTTCTCTTTCATTCCCAGCTCATCTTCAGTTCTATTTTTCTCTTTTTCTTCTTCACTAGTAAGAATGAAATGGGAAATGCAAAAGTATCCTTGATCTATATTCGGATTTTCAACTATATATTCTATTTTTGCGGAATTTTTATTACTCTTTTAAACTATTTATAAATGAAATAAATACCACACTAAAACTAGACAATCAAACTCTTGGTAAGTGGTGAACTACACGCGCTGCCACATGTATATTTAGTACTTTTTTTGTTTATTCTTTCTTCTTTTTCTTATCTTTTTTCTTATTTCTTACTATTCTCATTTTTTTTGTTACTTCATTCTCTTTCTTTTTGTTCTGGTCACCAACGCCATAGAATAGTAGTTGACGGAATTTCAAAGACACTATTTTTCCGGCAAGAAAAAAAAATTCCGTCGACAAATTTGTATCCCGATCTGAGTGCTTTTTGCTTTATATATCAATACAAATTTTCTTGAAAATGTAATTTATGTGTAGGAGAAAGAGCAAAAGAAAGAAAAATGAATATAAGCTGAGAAGACTTTTTCCAATTAATATTTTAGTACCTCAATTTTTTCCCGCGTGGGAAAGGATTTTCGATGATGAATTTTTCTCCCCAAATCTGAGTTTAATTTGCTTTGGTTTTGAATAGATCTTTTTGAGAGTTTAATTTGTGTATGAAAAGGATAGAAAGAGGAAAGAGAAAAACAGAAGAAATGAAAGAAAAACGGTTAGACAAAGTCGTCGACGAATGAATATCCGTCGGAATTAGAGAAGAAATGGAAAAAAAAATGTAAAAGAAAAAGACATAGAAAAAGGAAAAGGAAAAAAAGTAAGAAAAAATGGTAAAAAGCAACAACAAAAAATCTGAAAATCGTTTTTTCTTGCTTCTCACTCTCCCAAAGGAGAGTGAAATACACACTCCCACGTCAGCTTTAAAGGTACAAATAATTCTAATTTAAAATAGTTTGGGGGGAGAGGGTAATAAAATCCCCGCAAAGCTAGAGTGTGTAGTTGGACATCCAGGTATAAGTCAGGGAGGTACTTATGCATTTTCCCAAGAATGAAACTAACAACTTGTTTGGATGGTTGTTATGTATCATTTCATAATGTATCATATAGTATTGTATTGTACTGTATAGTTTTAATGTATACAATATTTGGAGAAATTGTATTATTTGTCGTCGTTTCATATGATGTCATACACCAATAATATGTAGAATAAAGTTGCAATATTATAAAGAAAAAATAAGGTACAATGTAAAAGTATTATATAAAATGGTAGGGTAAAAGATATAATATGATTACTATTCTCCGTTCCAGTTTATGTGAACCTATTTCCTTTGGTCCGTTCAAAAAAGAATTACCCCTTTCTAAATTTGGCAACAATTTATCTTAAATTTACAATTCTAGCCTTAATGAGAAGCTTTTATAACCACAAAAATACCGTGGGCCCCTTTTTGATTTGTTTAGGATCACAAATTTCAAAAGTCTTCATTTTTTTTTAAACTTTGTGTCCAGTCAAACAGGTTCACATAAATTGAAACGAAGGAGTAATAATAAGGAAGGGCAAGATGAGAAAAAGAAAACAAAAAATAAGGAAACACCAACCACACCAAATCGGTTATTCCATAAATGACACTTTTCGTCGTTAAGGTGACGACGAATATAACAATTCGATACAATAAAATTTAAGTGACAATTAAACAAATATTGTGTTTAAAATACCAATACGATACGGTGCAACAGGTCGTCCAAACAAGTTGTAAATAGGCATTATGTATCTAAAATGACTAAAAAGTAGTGAGCAAATAATCTCTGACCATGCAACCATTTATGCTATAGAACTAAAAGTCAATAAAGTTGGAAAACAAAAAGGAGGGCCCCTAAAAATAAAAGGAGCAAAAACAAAATAGATGAATTGACATATTACCAAAATTTTCGTGTCTGGAGTCGAGCTTAATCAAAGTATAGTTGTACACATGCGAGGTATCACCTCATCTTCATGCCTAGAGGTTTGTATTTAGTTCTTAACGTATCAAGCTCGTCTTAACCATGGATTATCATATTGTATTTTGAGCCGTTGGTTTTACACAAATTGCCAAAATTGACTAATGGCATTAACACCTCTCAACATACACATGATTGAACTTGAAATACAGTCCAAGCCTTTGCACAAATAGAGTTTCCCATTTAAAGCTATTACGGGTCCACGAAGATTTAAACAAAGTCGGCATGAAGAAAAAAACAAGCGCTCAAAGTGGGGAGATACACTCTTTGTATGCCAAGCCAAGAAAATGTTCATATTTCGGCTAAAAACTAAAAATAAAAGGTTGCACCATCTAAGTCAGATCTTCTAAAATTGCATTACTTTTGAAGGATGCAACACGCTCCAAGCAACATAGCACTACATTATTAGGTTTAGTTAAATGGTCAAGGGAAACACTCAAGAACCCTTCTGTCATCCACATTCCACATGCTCTGTTTGACACCTTTGAATCTGACCTGCAATTTTTTATACTATAAGTTGAACTAAAGTTACAACTTTGATTGTTACAGAGGAAATACCAATCCTTAGACCTTGGGCCATGAAAGCAAAAACAAAAGCCTTTTCCATACACAAAGCATCAATCCATGAATCATGATTATCAAAAACACCCCCAAAAGAAAGACTGAGAAAGTGGAGGTAATGTCTCTCTGGAAAGCACCAAACCAAGATTATCACTTTTCTAATACCATCCACTCTTCTTTTTCTACTTGCTACTTTGTGTGGTGATAACGGTTGGCTGGTCCCATGACACCGACAACATAATCGAATCCAAGCCATTTTTATAACAAAAGGAACCCATACCAATGATAATGAATGAGGGCGAATAAAACACTGTTATTATAATTAGAGACAAAAGAATACAAAACAACCTGTAATCCTACAATATAATACCAAATCATATGCTAATGTCTGTCTCTGTTGTTTCTATACCCTCTCTATTTCTATTTCAAAGTAAAAAAAAGAAAATTTTATCATACAGAAATGAACGAGAGAAGAATATATAGTTCTAACCAAAAGAAAATTAAAAGTAATAACACATGTAAAATGAAAGAAAGCAGCGACAATGTTGACCTCTCACTGCCGCGTTCTTTGTAATGTAGAGCCAATCATCTTGAGTTCGAATCTCTTTACAGTTGCAGCAATATCCCTCATTGTGGTATCTACTATATAAGGGGTACCGTCAACGGTGATAGACGTGGCGTTGACCAGCTGCCGGCATGGCTCTCGACGCTCTGCAATGGTCCCGTGATAGTGGAAATACTTGATACGCCCTTCTGTCTTGTATGTCGTCTTGCCTACTGTGTTCTGAGACATATGCACACCAGTGGCTATTACATTGCGAGGTTGCACTGCATATTTCCGATCCCTCCTAATTCCCCTCTTCACATCCTTGTACACTAGCTTCTCGAACCCCCATTTTCTGCAGTCACATTACCATTCAATCGTCAATATTAAGTATTTCGACTCAAAATTTTGCAACACGTAGATGCCTTCCTGCAAAATGTATAAAGCAAAGACATTCTCGAGTCGACTATGTTGGAACAGTATCAGAATGCAGGCAATAGCATCGAACAAGAAACATAATCTAACAAAATTCCCAAATCATTTTCTTCTCTAACCTCCTGGATCATGACAATCTAGCTTACCGTAGAAGAACAGAAGAAGAAACAGTGGTCTAAACTTTCAATCACTATCAGAGGAGCCTCAAAGTCAACTCACTACTTAAAAATTGCTCAGGTTCAACTAGGTAATGACACCTACTATAGGAAAATCAACTTTAATTGGTAACGAGCACTGAACATCTAAAATTTCTTCAGGGCAACAAATTTGGTCCAAGTTTTCAATTCCAAACACCATGGACAAACACATCTGATCCAGCTAAAACAGGTTCATTAAAGGAAATAGAGTTTGGACAATTTAAAGACAGCTTAACTTCCACTAGGAGTTAATATTTTAAGCATCTCAATTATCCACCACCACAAGACATCAATAAGTAGAGTTCAAAACCACCAGACAACATAATATTATCAGAATATCTAACCACCCCCTAATCATTCCATTTCAGAATTTGGAAACAAACTCAGAAGAAGTTAATGAAAATGCCTAGTATGAATGTAAGCTATAAAGCATGTAACTATTCCTGCCAGACTAGTCCAATCCGGCATGAAGCTTACTTGAACTATGCCACATATCACAAACTATCCAACCCCATTAATTTCTGTGTTAATCAAATTCTCACAAATACAAAAATATCAAACAAGGGAAAAAGAACCTTCCCTCAGAACATTTTAGATACTCTGAAACAGAGGAAATAACTACTACTATCTAACATGTTTGGTATTGTTTAATATCCAAAAGAGACTCGTTTTTTTTTAACTTAACACCAAATTGGGATGGTTGATTTATTTTAAGCACCAAACCTCTTATTTTCACTATATAAAAAACCCAACATGGGTCAATGGAAAGTCAGCATTGTGAATGTTTGTCGATAAATATGCTAACCAAATTAGAGTTTCTAATGTTATTAAACATAAAACGTTCTTAATAAAACGCCAAAAGGAAATGTAAGAAATTAACAAGTTATACCTGTAGGATTTACCGCGGTCCTCAGAGAGACAAAGCTTGTTCGACATAGGCATCTGCTCAATGGTGAATTGCGTATAATCCGATAACGAATCAACCACAGACTTAATAGTGCTCTTTTTAGGCACAAAAATGAACTCATCCACATCAAAGAAGAACATCCATTTAGCTTGAAACTTATACCTATGTAAACAATCATTAACAATAAGGAACTGATTATGATAGTATCCATCAAATCTCTCTTGATCCCTAATATCCTGTAATGTCACGTATCCTTTATCCATCCATGGCTTTAACACCTCCATTACACCCTCGTGTATACCCCCAGCATCGTGAATTACGAAATGAGATTTTTCACCGAACAGCCTCACGTGAAAGGCTAACCACTCTCGGACTCTCTGTGGGCTCAAGTTCCCGTATAGTGACGAGCCACAATATAGAAAATCATATTTAGGTGGGTTTTTGACCGTTGTAGTAAAGTTAATGATATCCTCCTCCGTTTCTATTAAGGCTTCGAAAGTGTCGGTGGTGTTGAAGTTAGTGTCTCCGCCGCCGTTGGTGGTGGCGTGAATGAGGAGTTTTCCGCCGTCGTCGCCGACGGGGATGGGGAAAGTGCAGTTGATGACTAGGACAGTGTAAACCCTGCCGTAGCCCCAGTCAGGGAGGATTTTGTGACCAGCGACAGAGATGGAATTTTGGTTTATGTTAAATGGGACCCACTCGCAAAGGTAGCTGGGTTTGCCATATACGTGGAGGGGCTTTGAAGCTAAACCCATTACGGCAAAAGTGTTATAACCTCCTCTGTAAGCAGACATTAGAATGAAGTTGTAGGCAGCGGAACCAAATGGGTTGAAAGCTCTCTTAACGACGCCGTTTTCAAGCAGCCGGTCTTTATCCAAGGACGGCGGAGGTGGAGGTGGTAAAGAAGAGGAATTAGTAGCGTTGAAGTGGGAAAGAGAGTGATCAAGTGGAGGGGTGGGAGTAGAAAGACATGAGTTGGCAAGATCGGAAGGGGAGAAATAGAAACGAGAAGGGAGGAAGTGAAGAAGGGTGATGAGAGAACAGAGAAAGAGAAGAGCAGTGAGGAGGAATTTGAGCTCAGCAGCACAATTCCAAACAACGCCAACGAACATCTTCCGCTCTTTCTCTTTAGTAGTCATAATAGTAGTAATAACTCCACAGAGAGATGAAGGCCGGAGAAGCAGTAGAAAAAGGAATCAAGAGAAGCAGGGGTATATTCTACAAATGTAAAACCCCTTCTGTTTCTGTTTTTTTCCAGTACTCTCGTCTCTCTCTATTAAAAAATCTGCATTTGTGAGAATGGGAGGTGATTCTCTTCTTATATTCAATTATGGAGGAGGAGGTTGATATGCCCCATGCTTTTTTTGAGATTTGATTATGATAAGGATTGATGTTACTATATTAAGGAGGTAATAAAAGTTGGGGCCTAAATAATAGGTACCTGATGTGTTGTAATAATTCAGGGAGAGCGATTTTAAATAAGCAAAAGGTAAAGACTAATTTAAGTATCCTGTTAGAACTCTCTCTCTCTCTTTCTCCCAACTCCTTTTTGAATTATTTACTTTTCCCAATTACAGTATAATTCGCTCTTAATCAAATTGCTACGATCTAGTATTACTTTCACTCACTTATAGAACCCCACACAATAAACACATAAATACTTTTGAGGAATAAATAAAAAGAAAAAGAATTTTGTCATAAAAAATTGAAAACAAAGTAGTCTTTAGGAAATAGTTGAAGGAATCAAAAGCAAGGCTGGAAAAGAAAAAGTAAGAGGTAGAAGATGGTGTCTGAATTGGAGGCGGCTGTCTTCGCGGATTTTTTGGAATTTCTTCAATTATATGCTACGATTATTTTGTTACTAATAATATAGGAAAAATACATAATTCTACAAAAAACAAGGGGCCCATCCCGTTCCCTTGTTTATTTTCGTTTCCATCAAAACTCAAAACAATTCTTTCTTCTCTTGTCATTGAATACTAATACTATAAAGCCCCTATGTTAATGGTTTGATTCAAGGTCAGATTGCCATTCCTAACCCTAAGATTTCATATACATAAAAAATTCTTAATCAAAGGGAGAAATTTACACAATCATTCACTTACCTCAGAAATAAGATGATAAGAAATGACATGAATTTTCGAGCTTCATGTTTTCGATCAATGACATCATTGGTTGACTCGATCATGACATAAGCAACGAAACGTACCATCGATTCAGTAATCAAGGCATTAAATGCATGTCAGACGTTGATCGGCCACTAGGCGCCTCTGAATCGTCGCCTTCAACCTATAAAACTTTGATTCTTTCTTCATTCAAACCTTTACAACCATTAACTTCTCTATTTTTTCTCTCAAAGAACTCTTGCTTCTCACTTCTCATACCCAATTTTTTTTGAATTCTAATCGTTTTCTTCACTATCTACCTTTCACAAATGGAAAAGACATCCAAAATTGTGCCCCAAAAGGAGGCTCCATCTTCATCGTGCTCCGCCGGCGACGCAGCTGCGGCGGAGTCTCCCCTTGAGGAATATGTTCCGACGGGGTGCTCGATGGTTGCCGACTTTAAAATAGAGAAGACCCCTACGGTACCGAGCCAGTATGAATTGATGTCAAGGTACATTTGCACCATCACTGAGGGCCTCCTTGATAAGGTTAAATATGAGTGTGATCACGGCTAAATCTCACTAACCCAATCACAAAAAAACCCTAAATCAAACACCCATTAAATGCCCACACTAGGGTTGGATCACAACCTTAGCTATGGGTTTAGCCACTCATGAAAATTGCAGAAATTTAAAAAGAATTGAAGATAGAATCCATAATATTAGATTATGGGATGAAAATCTAGTATTTAGAGACAAACCTAGTACAAAATTGCCAAAAGCAGTAAAGTAAGACGATACAGGTGCTCCTCTAAAACATAACTTAACCTAAAAATGATAAAAAGTTCTATTTATACTAAGCTGAAAATATCTAACAAAAATGCACCTGCGAAGGTTGTGCGCCTGCATAATTCTGAGTGAGGCCCCACACTTGCTTCTGCAGCCGCATAATTATGGTGCGGTTCGCATTTCTTGAACTTGAGCTTTGGCTTTTGCTGGACTTTTGCGGACCGCACAATATGATCGCGCTCTTGATTATGCAGCCTCATAAAAATGATGCGGTCCGCACTTCTTCACTTTGGAATTAAACCCAGCTCTCTGATTCTTCATTCATGTGGACCTCACAATTGTGGGTGCGACCGCACTTGACATCCTGCGGCCGCACAATTTTGGTGCGGTCCGCACTCCTTCATCTTGCCAAAATGTCAACTCTCTGAATCTCGTCTATTGCGGCCCGCATAATATTGAGTGCGCCCGCATATAGGCTTCTGCGGCCGCACAATATTTGTGTGGTCTGCACCTCTTTACTTGCTCAAACTCTAGTATCCTAACCTTCTTTATGCGGCCGCACTTCCGCACAGTTAGCCTTTTTGTCTTGTTTTGGTTCTTGTTCACTTTTGACTCATTTATGAGTTGATTTTGATTCATTTAGCACATATTGCAACATTCATGTAAGAAAGAACATTTTATTAGATTTCGGGGATACCTTTAATTATTTTTTACCTAAAACACAAGAAAAAGAGAGCATATAAGAGGTAAAAATCCCTACTTATCAGAGTGCAACTAGGTAAACAAGGTCGTGGTCGTTCCTTCCCCTGAGGAATCAATCACAACATATGTAGAGGGGTACTTAAGTGTTTGCACATACCCCTTTACATTCAGCCCCCCTAGATCCTGTAATAGTAGCCTTCTGCAAAAGGTACAATGTTACCTTGAGCCAGATTCAACCATCGTTCTGGAGCATTGTCGTCCTCCTCCGTTTCTTCCCCAACAAAATAGAGGGTTTTTCCTTTACCCTTGATCATCTAATGCGTTTATACAGTCCACAAATCTATCAAGGGGTATTCAAACTCTCGCATTGGGCCAGCAAAGCCCCGTTCTCCAGCCTTGATGAGACTAGGGTTGTTCATTTGTATCGGATATCCGAAATCCGAACCGATCCATTCAATTTCGGATTGGACCGGATTTCGGATTGTGTTTATAAAAATTTCGGATTTCGGATCGGATTCGGATTGGGTTTTTCTCCCCGATCTGATCCGAAATTCGAAATCCGAAATTATTAGGCAATGTACAAATACTACACTTTAATTTCGGATGGTTAGTAATTCCTTTACATCTTCCTCCAAGTTATTACCTTTACAATTGCTATAGTTAGCTATATTGGCACCATAGTACTCTCATAATTGTATAAACATGAATTTTTCTTTATGCATTGCCTCTTTTACAAAGAAAATATACATATTAGTTTGCAACTTTGAGGCATTTACGATCCGAAGTCCGATCCGATCCAAACTTTAAAATCCGAATCTGATCCGATATAATTCGGATCGGATTCAGATTGCATTTTCTAGAATCCGAAATCCGAATCCGAAATGTGCTAAATCCGATCTGATCCGATCCGTGCACAACCCTAGATGAGACTCGTGACCGAGGTTGGATGGGCAAGTTTGTTCGAATAAGGACATCAGACTTGATCCCTGCCGAAGATATTCCCTTCCTGGGGAAGTGAAATTTTAACCGTAAGTATATTTGCCTTGAGTGCTCATTTTTCCATTCCTATTTCCTTCGATTGTTGCTTACCTTTGCTTTGTTATTGCAGTTGTGGCCCAGATGCGGACCCGGTTCCAGAGCTAAAAAGATGGGTCGAGAACCTGGTATCTCAGAGGCCGTACTCCGAACGGGCTTGGACGGAGCTTTCCAAGGGTCGATGGGAGGCTCGTAACCACGATGAGCTTTCTCTTTCTATTTGTTTTTCACTTCAAAATTCTTCCTTTCTTAGCTAACTTGCTTCCATTCCTTTGCAGGTCTCGGCAAAGATGTCCCGATGAGACCTCCTACCGGCGATGAAGAAATTCTCCCTCAACCATCAGCTCCGAAGCCGGTCAAGGAGAAAACAAGAAAAAGGTCCCCGAGTCTGTTAGGCTCAAAAAATAAGAGGTTGACGAAGAAGTCGTGCAAGCCTTAGCGAAATGTTATTTCCCTATATGTGGAGTCAGTTTGCCAACTAAGGGATGTGTCGGAAGAGGGATTACAAAAGAATAGACCAGGTTTGAGACTCACCCGAGGGTTGCCGTTTCGGCACGGAAGTCCTCTGAACCGGAGGCAATCAATGAAGGAGCTTCAACCGAGGTTCTTGAGCCGGAAGCTATCCCGTCGAAGACGGGAGAAGTAGAGCTTTGAAGCAAGACTCCACAAGCATCGGAAGAGGTTTCTGGGGTCGAACCTAGTGTGGTCAACATCTCGGATTCGCCCTAGAATTCTGATGCTATGATTCAAGAAGCAAACATGTTGGACGGGCAACGAGTGGATCTCCAAAACGTTTTTGATGGGATCAAGGCGACCCCTCCTGAAGAGATCCCTGGTTTCAGTGACCTATCAGTGGCGAAGAAGATGTCATCTACAGGGACAACCGGGTCTCCATCAAGCTCGAAGCTGGTAGATCAGTTTCCAGCTCCAAGTGCCGATCCCAACCGCAAACGGAATTTAGTGTTGACCATCCTCGAAGATGCTCAGGTCCCCCTCCCCCCCCCCCCCCCCCCCCCCCCCCCCCCCCCCGGGTTGGGGTCGCCAGTTATCTGAGAGGACTAATAACCGTAGAGGACCAGGCGGTGATGGATTCCATGGGGGTCCTCTTTCCTGTTCGATGAGGCTCAACACGCATTAAATCGGGTAACCTTCGAACTCTATTTCGTACTCGTTTTGTACTTGTAGTTTATTCTTAAATCCTTTTTCTTCTTTCTTTTGTAGGCTTCAGCGTTTCACCATGAGGACTTTGTGAGAGTCTGAGAGGAGCACAAAGCCGAAATCCGTGGCCTCGATGAGAAGAACGATACTTACCGGCTCCTCATTGAAAGACTCTAGGCCGATCTGGTCGCAGCTCCGGAGGAGCATACTGACATGGCCAAACAAGTATTCAGAATGATCCACGATAGTGATGCTGAGTTAGAGATATAAACTAACGATCCAATTTTGCATACCCGACAGAGGCTCAAGCAAATTGACCAGCTCAACAAGCAAGTAGATGACGTTCGGGCCAAGGCCGATTTCTTTAAAGGGAGCATGGAAATCTTGGCTACTATGAAGGAAGCCGTTCAGGATCAGTTGAAGCCAGCCGAGACTCAGCTTCGAGCTAAAAAAGAGAAGAACTCGGTGCAAACCGAGAAGATCAGGGAGCTCCAGTCTTAGTTGGATTCGACCAGCAGCAAACTCGAGGAGGCTAAATCTGAGGTGGTTAAGCCCGACATCCAAGGCGATGAAAAGGTGGTCCAGTTCAAAGCTGATATCGAGGACATCCAAACCAAAGCAGGAGCATGATTGATAGTGCAAAGTGGCAAGCTCAGAAGGAGGCCCTAGAAGATGTTTATATATCGCGGTAGGTTGATAACGCCCGAGCAAAAGAACACCGGGCTCGAAGGTTGGCCTTCCCCGAGGATGACACCAATGATCAAGAAGAAGAAGATATCGAGGATGAGGACGCCGTTTCCAACGAAGACCAAGCTCCATAGGCCTTAGTATTTTTGCTCTTTTCTTTTGTATTTACCTTTTCTTTGGGTCCACTTTCGGGCCATTTGTAAAGGACTTTGATCGGGCTACGCCGCCCTTGTAAATGGTTTTGACATATATATAAGAATTTTCTTCCTTTATGCCTTGTGAAATTGTATTCATTTGCTTCATTTATGCCTTATGAAATTGTATTCTAAGGTCCGAGGTTTAGGCAATTCAATCGAAACTGAGCTAGTATAGTTTTTACGATCGAGTAGGTGCTTTATCAAACTCGAACTAAGGTAAACCTTGGCTTTTCTCTTTGAGCGAGGATGGTATCTCGAACTCAAAGCAAAAACAACCCTTAGGCTTTTGTATTAGGCCGATATGGCCTTTATAAAAGATTGTTTATGGTTTTCTCCCCTTTTCGGCTTGAAAAAGTTTTTTATCATTTGTATTTGTAAAATTTGTAATTCCTTAGCATGAAATAAGGGATTGTTTGAGAGTTCGAACAATTCTGTACTAATTAGAGTTTTTTAGGCTTGATATTATCGAAGCCTTTTATGATTTTGTCGGGGGTAGCCCTTTTAACCGATTTATGAAAGAATTCAAAAGTCAATTTTGTTACAGAATTCGGACGTCTCCAAACCATGTTAATTCGGTCGTAGTTCGGAATTTGCCTCTTTGGCTTATTTTCCCGTTTTACTTCAAGCTTTCCCGAAGTGTCAGTACCCGAGTGAGGTGGTTGTGGCCTATAATAATCGAGGGTTGCCTTTAAGGTCTTATGATCTCGAAGTTTTAATAATTTGATTTCCTCTATTTTTTGGATGGCAGTCCCCGAGCGTGGGGGTGATTATCGAAACTCCAGTTATAATCGGCCCTTAAGCCTGTTTACATAATAGATCGAGAGTGTGAAATTGTAAAGCAGAAAACATTTCTAAGGCATGAGATATCGGCAAGGAAAAATACTTCTCTTTACAAATGATTATACATGCGTACATGTTTTGTGTCAAGGCTCGAGTAACCTATACGGGCATGATTCATTTGACTATTTGACTCTTACAAAATTTACCTATCTAGACCCTGATTCCATGGAGTAATTTCCTCACCACAAAGTTGACATTCAAGGGCAATGCCCCCCAGTATTCGAGGTTGATTGTAAAGAAGCCTCGAATACTGCTGAATTGTTTTAGTTAGCACGATCAATGGTTGATCCATTAAAAACCTCACCGGAAAACTCATTTGGGACAGAACCGGTCTAAGGGAAAAAGAGTGCAACACGTGCTTTCAGACCTAAAGACTTCGTGTCGAAGAACCCCTTGTCGCTTGTGGTCGAACACCTGCAAGAGTTGGTTAAATATATAAACGAAAATATAATAGGCCGTACCTTAGCAACAGTATCGTTTTAGGAGTGATACGTTCTAATTGCTCGGTAATTGTTCGCCGTTCATCGTGCCGAGCTTGTAGGATCCATTTTCGGCGATTTCGAGAACCCGTTACGGTCCTTCCCAGTTCGGACCCAGTTTTCCTTTGTTTGGATTTCGAGTGTTGAGGGTGACTTTTCTCATAACCAAGTCCCCGATGTTAAAATGCCGAAGATTGTCTCTTCGATTGTAGTACCTTTTGATCTGCTTTTTTGTGCGGCTAATCGAACGAGGGCGGCTTCACGACTTTCATCCAATAATTATAGGTTCGTATTCATGACCTCATTATTTGATTCTTCAATTACATATCGGAACTTGATGCTAGGTTCTCCGACCTCGACCAGGATAAGAGCTTTGACGCCATAGACTAACAAGAACTGTGTTTCTCCTGTACTAGACGTCGATCTTGTGCGGTATTCCTAAAGAACCTCGGGTAGTATCTCTCTCCACTTTCCCTTGTCATCGGTCAACCTCTTCTTAAGATTCTGAATAATGGTTTTGTTGGTCGATTCGGCTTGTCCATTCCCGCTGGGATGATAAGGTGTCGATAAAATTCTTTTGATCTTGTGATCCTCGAGATTTAGTCACTTTGCTGCCAATGAATTGCTTTCCATTAGAACATATGATCACGGCGGACATCTCGAATCGACATATAATGTGGTCCCAAATGAAGTCTATGACTTCCTTTTTCTCTGACTTTCTTGAAAGCATATGCTTCAACCCACTTAGAAAAATAATCAGTCATGAATAAAATAAACTGAGCTTTACCTGGGGCCGATGGGAGAGGGTCGGCGATGCCCATTCCCCATCTCATAAATGCTCATGGGGATAAGACCGAGTGGAGCTGCTTTCCGGGCTGGTGAATCATTGGCGCATACCTTTGACATTTATCGTACTTTCGAACGAATTTCTCTGAATTCTTCTCCATATCGATCGAGTAGTACCATGCTCTGATTACTTTGTGGACCAATGATTCGGCACCGAAATGATTTCCACAAGTGCGTTCGTGAACTTCCCGTAGGACGTAGTCGGTATCTCCTGATCCCAAACATATTGCCAATGGTCCATCGAATATCCTTCTAAACAGCATTCTATTTTCGGACAAAGTGAACCGTGCTGCCTTTATACATAGAGCTCCTGACTCTTTTGGATCTGATGGGAGCTTCCCGTTCTTTAGGTACTCTATGTACTTGTTTCTCCAATCCCAGGTCAGACTTGTGGAGTTTATTTCAGCTGGCCTTCTTCGATCACCAATCTCAGGAGTTGTATGATAGTCCCCGAGTTAAGTTCGTCATCTTCGATCGATGACCCTAAGTTTGCAAGAGCGTCGGCCTCGTTGTTCTTTTCTCGAGGTACATGTTGTAAGGTTCACTCCTTAAATCGATGTAGAGTTACCTGCAACTTATCCAAGTACCTCTGCATTCGGTCTTCTCGGACTTCGAAAGTCTTGTTGACTTGATTTACCACGAGGAAGGAATCATATTTGGCCTTGATGACCACTTCTTCCAAGCTTTTAGCCAACTCGAGACCTGCAATCATGGCCTCATACTCGGCCTCATTGTTAGCTAATTTCGAAGTCCTGATATATTGTCTAATAATATTACCCATGGGTGGTTTTAGAACGATACCCAGCCGGGACCCCTTCGCGTTTGAAGCACCGTCCGTGAAGAGGGTCCACACCCCCGAAGATGTAACCGATTTTATTAACAATTCTCTTACAACGGGTACAAGGGTTGGTGTGAAGTCGGCCACGAAGTCTGCCAAGATTTGAGACTTGATGGCAATTTGGGGTCGATACTCGATATCATACATGTTGATCTCGACGACCCATTTGGACAATCGACACGAAAGCTCAAGTTTGTGCAAAATGTTGCGAAGAGGATAGGTCGTTACAACACATAATGGATGAAATTAGAAATACAACTTTAATTTCCTAGAGGCACTTATTAAAGCAAGCGCTAATTTTTCTAAGTGTGGATATCTGGCTTCGGCGTCACCTAGGGTCCGACTAACATAATAAACAGGGAATTACGTACCTTGTTCTTCTCGGACTGGGACTTTACTTACCGTTATTTCCGAGATGCCAAGTACAAGTAGAGTTGCTCGTCCGCTTTCGGGGTATGAAGCATCGGTGGGCTCGATAAATATCACTTTAGTTCCTCCAAGGCCCGTTGGCATTTCGGAGTCCATGCAAAGCTACTTTTCTTCTTAAGCAACAAGAAGAATCGGTTGCTCCTATCCGAAGACCTCAAAATGAATCTCCCTAGGATGGCCATGCGCCCCGTTAGACTTTGTACAACCTTTACATCCGTGATATCTTCGATGGGTTTGAATTTATCGGGGTTGATCTCGATCCTCCGATTGGATACCATGAAGCCAAGAAACTTGCCCGAGCCGACCCCAAGCGCATACTTTTCTAAGTTGAGCTTCATATTGTACTTCCTCAGTATATCGAAAGTCCCTGCAAATGTTTTAAATAGTCCTTTGCTCGTAGCGACTTAACTAACATGTCATCAATATAAACTTCCATTGATTTTCCTATTTTCTCTACGAACATTCGGTTTACTAGGCGTTATTAAGTTGCACCAGCATTTTTTAGTCCGAATGGCATCAAATTATAACAGTAGGTGCCATATTTAATGATAAACGAGGTCATTCCCTGATCCTCCAGGTTCATCTGTATTTGATTACCCGGAGTAGGCATCGAGAAAACTGAGAATCTCGTGGCCGGCCGTGGCATCGATCATATGATCGATAGTAGGCAAAGGAAAGGAATCCTTACGGCATGCCTGGTTCAAGTCTTTATGATCTACACATGTTCTAAGTTTATTTCCCTTCTTAGGGACTACCACTATGTTTGCTAACCATTCGGGATATTTTACCTCCCCAATGGATCCTATTTTGAGAAGTCTGGTTACCTCGTCCTTGAAGAAGGCATGTATGACCTCGGACTAGGGCCTTCTTTTTTTGCTTTAGCGGACAGAACTTCGGGTCCAGGCTTAACCGATGGGTAGTGATTCCTGGTGGGATCCCTGTCATATCGAGATGGGACCAGGCAAAACAATCCATGTTAGCTTTAAGTAAATGAATAAGTTTGTTCCTGATCTCGGGGGTTAGCATTGTGCCCAAGTATACCTTTCGTTCGGGTTGATGGTCGGTCAACGTGACTTGTTCCAGCTCTTCGACCATTGACTTGGTGGCGTCAGAGTCACCGGGAATTGTGAAGGATCAAGGGATCCAATGTTCGTCGTCCTCATTGATCACTTGCTCTTGCAATTGGATTGAGGCTGGTGTATGTGGTTGCTATTTGGCCTCCTACTTTCCCTTCAACTCGGATCCTTTTGCCGATGAGAGTGCCGATATCGGTATTAGTTCATCGATTGCAAACATCTCCTTAGCGGCGGGTTGTCCTCGTATACTGTTTTGATTCCCTCCGATGTCGGGAACTTCAGAACTTAGTGAAGGGTCGAGGTACTGCCCTCATGTTATATATCCAAAGCCTTCCTCGCAGGGCGTTGTACCTCATGTCACCTTTGTTCACATGGAACTTTGTTTCTTGGATGGTACCGACCACGTTCACTGGCAAAGTAATTTCACCTTTAGTAGTTTCATTTTCCATGTTGAAGCTGTTTAGTACTCGGGTTGCGGGCACAATTTGATCTTGTAGGCCGAGTTGCTCTACGACCCTCGATCGAATAATGTTGAGCTACCTAGATCAATCAAAACACGTTTAACTTGAATTTTATTCATAAGAACAAATATTAACAGTGCGTTGTTGTGGGGTTGTGAGATCCCCTCTGCGTCCTCATCATTGAAAGACAAGGTCCCTTCTGGTACATAGTCTCGAGTCCGCTTTTCCCTCGTGATCGATACCTTGGTGCGTTTGAATACAAGCCCATGAGGAATAGCGACCCCTCCAAGAATCATATGGATCACGTGTTGTGGCTCTTCTTGCTCATTTTGTCTGTTTGAATCTCTGTTTTTGAAGTGGTTCTTAGCCCGATCACTCAAGAATTCTCGAAGACGCCCTTCATTGAACAAACGAGCTACCTCCTCCCTCAGTTGCCTGCAATCTTCTATTCTATGGCCATGATTGCCATGATATTTGGGCATTTGATTAGGATTTCTCTGGGCCAGATCAATCTCTAGGGGTCAGTGCCACCTGGTGTCTTTGATATAGCTGATGCCTCAACGTGGAAGTTGTATTCCAATAGTCATGGTGCTTCTATGGGCTCGAAATTTCTGTCCAAACCACTCTTACTCATGAACCCTCGGGAAATCTGTCCTCGATCATTTCTTCGATCACTTCGAATGGGGTTGCGTCCAGGACTATTGTTTCTCTAATATCCAATGTATGGTTGATACCTATCTCTATTTGATCGTGGTTCTATGTCGATATCCCTTTGAATTCTGCCGACGGTCTTGTTTGGATAAACGGACCCGGAAGGAGTTTCCAATTGATCATCCTTGACCCTGATTTTTGACTGGTACTGATTGTGCACATAGGCCCAAGTTACAGCTGGGTATTCGATCAAATTCTACTTTAACTGTCGTGAGGCCACCGAACTTCGTATGTTTATCATTCGAATAAAAGCCTGGATGGCCCAATCATCTGCGACATATGAACTCCCTGAGCATCTCGTTCCATTTGGAACCGAGATATGAACTCTTTGAGCATCTCGTTGTCTTTCTGCTTCACTTTGAAGAGGTCCGACTTCCTAGTCTCAACCTTTATGGCTCTGGTGTGTGCTTTGACAAAGGATTATGCGAGCATGTCAAAGGAATCAATGGAGTTGGGCGGCAAATTATGGTACCATATCATCGCCCCATTTGATAAGGTTTCTCCGAATTTCTTCAGCATAACTGACTCAATCTCATCATCCTCTAAATTGTTCCCCTTTACTACGCATGTGTAAGAAGTGACATGCTCATTGGGGTCGGTAGTTCCATTATACTTGGAAATTTCTGGCACGCGAAATTTCTTTGGGATCGGCTCAGGAGCCGCGCTTGGGGGAAAAGGCTTTTGCACGAACTTCTTCGAATCCAAACCCTTCAGAATCGGTGGTGCCCCCAGAACTTGATCAACTTGGGAGTTATACGTTTCTACTTTTTTGTCATTTGCTTCGATCTTCTTCTCCCCAGATTCAATTCGCCTTTGTGAGCTCCTCGATCATTTTTATAATAGCGGGTCCCCGATTCATTCACGTTTGACCTCTCTGGTACTGGTTCGACCTTGTGAACAACTTCTAGTGAGGGCTCGGGTTCGGCCTACTCGGTGTGTGGTTCTGATTTTGGAGTTGCACTATGGCAGCTTGTTGAGCCTCCAACATTCTGAATATTAAACGAAGGCTGACTCCGCCGTCTTCGCTGCCCTGTGTATTCTCACCGACTGATCGAACGTCTTTGCGGACGCTATTTTCGGGGTCGACGCCCAGATTTACATTTAGGGCAACATTGGAACTGACGTTGATGGAGTCTGCAATCGGTACTCCCTCGAGGTCAGCTTGAGGTACTTCGTTCCTTGGGGCGGCTATGTTATCGTATTTTCCATGAAAACCAAGGCCATTATCGGTGTGTATGGGTACTGCTTGAGAATTCAACATGCTGATCCTGAAATAAAAAATACTTACAAGAACAAGTGTAAAGTAGTGTATGTTATAAGAATTAGTACCACATAATCACTATTATCCTTAGCCCCGCGGTGGGCGCCAAACTGTTTACCCCTAAATTTGGATGACAATTATATCTATAAGTGGTTTTAAGGATATGTGACTTCACTTGGCACAAATTGATGAATATGAGAGTTATGTTAGAAATTGACTGTAAAATAAAGCAAGCAAGTATGAAATGCAGTTTGGTCCTCGGGCTGGATCGCCCTTGAACCAAGAAATGTCTAATTGAAAGGGATGATCTGAACATCAGAATAAGAGAGCTTAAGAGAGAAAATGTATTATATTGCTTTGCTATGCGTATTGTGATGATTACAAATGATTAGAACCCCCTTTATATAGTAGGATAATTCTGCTTATGGTACAATTCTAAATATAGAAGGAAATCCCATGATTGGCTCAATAACCGGTCTTGATATGATACGTGCCGAGATTTCCGCCACGATCCTTGCCCGATCACGGATATCTCGGCTTTTTCGTTATCCAACTCAAGAGGCTTTCTTCCGTATTGCTGGATGCTTATCCTGTTCGGTCTCGTCCTCGGCTGGTCTCGGTCTCAACTAGTCCTCGAATTATGAGTTTGGTAATATATCTTCATGTCGCGATCTGACGTAACACGGGACAAATTCTTGGCCTACTATCCTCACCTCGATTAATCATACAAAATTGGGCGAGCCCAGTTATGACCGTATACAACATCCTTAAAAGAATTCCTGACTTCGCTAGAAATCCATTATATTTTAAAGTTATGTGTTCGTATTTACTATTTTTGTAATATTAATAAAATTAAACACATAGATTTTTACTCCATGAGTCAACTTTGTCTCCACCCCTGAGTGCCGAACATCGAATGAGCAATGAAAAAGAAAAAAGAATAGTAGAAAGTGAAGAGCCGAGTATTGTCCTCGTGACACATGAGAACCATCATTCTGTTATTTCTCCCAGCTTTATTGGTTTATTACTATTGTATGTATGTACTTCTACAGTTCTACTCACAAGTCATAACGACTTTCTAAACGGGACCATATACAGGCCATGAGATGTTATACGGAGATCTACGAGCTAGGAATTTGTTTCAGATAGATGGAAAAATACATAAGTTGCACTTTATACTTGTCCCAAAAAATTAGCTTCATATTTAAATTTTACGGATATCCTAATTCCTAAGACTTTCCTATTCTTGTTAAACACCTCCTCGAGACATATAAAACCAGTTGCATTGTTGAAAATGTGCACACTCGCTGATATTATTGGTTTACTCTTTTTTTGGCACCCCTTTTATTTATTCACTATTCCCC
>ML258500.1:11305-59739 GCA_005239495.1 Nicotiana undulata | reverse complement strand
CCCCCCCCCCCCCTCAAAATCCCTTACCCATGACCCATCTGTCGTTCACTACAACTCTTCACGCCACCCAAAAGAGTTTCAAAATCCTTGAATTTTAATTTGATGGAATAATTGCAATTCAACCAATAACGACTTTTTGTATAGTAACACTATGAGAAAGGAGGTTTGGGATGAAGTATACAAGCAATTAAGTGTAATTAGCTATATAATGTTCAATTAAAATTTGACACGTGTACAATATAATTAATTTTAACATATTTTTTGCTCTCCACTCGAGTTTAAGAGAATAATTTTTCCCCCTCAGTTAGGGATGAGCGTTCGGGCAATTCGGATTAAATATGAAATTGCGATCTGAAAGGTTTTCGGATTGATAAAATTACAATCCAATCCAATCCAATCCAAATAATTTCGGATTGGATCGGATTATTTAAATTCGGTTTTAGATTAATCAGATTAGATTTTTCGGATTTTCCATTATGGCTTTTAAGCCTATAAGTTGAGCTTATAGAACTCGACATAAAAATAATCATTTAAATGAAGTAAAAAGATGGTTATCAAAAGATGCTTTAGTTTTTTATATCTTCTCGACTCTATATAATGCCTCTTCAAGAAAAAAGTTCTCGAATATGCAATACATCATACTGATTCAAATTATATTATTATAAATTAAAAGTTTAACTAGGAAAGGTGACCTCCAAATTCAATCTTTAGTCAACTTCGGCCTTGACTCTTCACTATTTACAAATGCACGTATTGTGTGGCTGTGTGGGTGAGACGTGAGAGAAAAGAAAAACTCTATATTATATTTGATTTGGTAGAAAATCTCATATTGGACTTAGTAATTTTGATTGAATATACGAACTAATGTTTAATAGGCATGATATTATTGGAGATTTAGATTTATTAGTATTAGGTATGTATATGAGTAATGCCGTAATGGGATAATGTCTAACTGGTAAGCCGAAATATTAGGTAAAAAAATTCGGATTTTCGGATATCCGTAATTTCGAAGTCCCAAATCCAAAATCCAAAACTTTTAAAAATAAAATCCGAACTCCAATCCATAATCCAAAAATCCAAACCAAAAATCCAAATAGTTCGGATCAAAATCCAAAACTTTTAAAAATAAAATCCGAACTCCAATCCATAATCCAAAAATCCAAACCAAAAATCCAAATAGTTCGGATCTTGATTTGGATTTCCGATTTGTCCAAACTATGACCACCCCTACCCTCTGCTATGTCATCATCTAGGGAGGTATTAATTCCACTTCGAACAAGAATATGAAGGTTTTAGGACACCCGTAAAGGTTAATGTGAAGCTGAGTTTTCCGAACAAGTACATGGTGCATCTTATATATTTTTCCCACATAAATCCTTGTCATGCTAGCTGTAGTGAACTCTTAAGAATTTATTCCAAAAATACCCAGGAAAAAGAAAAGGTATTACTGCCTTCTTCAAGCACATAAGTTTCTCTTCTTTTTTTTTCCTCAAAAAAATGACGAGTAACAAAATTCTCTCATAGTGCACTATTTTCGTGAGGTCAAACAAACTATTTTTGGTTAAGCAAACAGGAAGGGAAAGGGTAAAGGAGAAACACTATTTTTGGTAGTAGAAAAGGAAGGAACATGTAAGGTAGTTGGACTCTAGTTTTTAGCTCTTATGTCATCTAACATGATAGTACCTTGCATATTTGGCCATCAAATCATATAAAAGAACCAATAATCTGTAATGTCTTAGTTTGTCTTCATGCATGTTAGCAAATGGCTCACAAATCAACTGAGTTGTAGGCTAGTAGAACTGCTGGTTTTTCCTAAAATTATACCAAATTTGTGAAGTCTGATAAATTGAAAATTCGAAAGCGTAAAATTGAATAAATAAGAGATGTCACGTGCCAACAACATAAAACAAAGGGACTAAACTGCATTTTCTCCTCAACATTATTCCTCGTGTTCTCAAGTATTAACAAGAAATAATTTTAATACCTCACTTTGAGTGGAAGAAAAGCTTTATTTTCCTCTTACTTGACAATATAAATATTTATGTGAATGTTCTTCTATAACTTGTTATGTACTCCCCAATTTATCATACAAGTATGGAATCTTCTGTTTTGTTAGAGATTTTGTATGTCATCAGAATATGTAGAGAATTAGTGTTAGAGAACCTAAATTTTTATATATTGCATACAGACGGGTTCAAATAAAGCGTATGGATAGTAAATACTTATACAGTTGACCCCAACTTTTATTAACGTGCATATTTTACTGGCTTTAAACTTACGATATTTATGTTTTTTTCTATAGTAGTTATGGTGTATGTGCTCACTACGAAAGTATGTTTTGCACAAAGAAAGCAAACAACTCATCGATGGTACAAGTCATTTATATACACTATTCCGGTTGAGCAGCTATATAATAGACAAACTCCATATAACAAGCCCAAAATAACCTGTTAGTTCATCAGTAGGACTGGCCCATAATATTACGGCCCAAGTAACTGGACAGGCCTGCTCGTATGATGCCAATATGTTCTGAATTTCTAACATTGAGCCCAAAAGAAATGCTTTGACCCACTACCCCATATGTGTTAAGTTCCAATATAATCTGTATGTCCCCGTTGCGACACAGCTTACTGCAAATTTACCTTCCCAATTGCTAGTCCAACCTAGCCGCAATGAAGAAGAAGCAAAAATCCGCCACCACCTCCGCCGCAGATACCTCCACCACCGTAGATTTGAAATCCCTAATCCACGACCACAGACTCTTCTTCGACAAGTTAATCGACCTAATTCCACCTAGATTCTACCTCCCTAAAGAAGACGCCCCCTGGTACGGAGGTCTCTCCAAAGCCGCCAAAGCCTCCGCAAAGCGTAAGTCCAAAGAAAACCTCAAACTCGCTCGTCGCAACCGCCTTGACCCTGACAAAAAAGATCAAACCTCCACCCTCGGCCTCCTCGAACAATCCCTTCAGAAACAACAAAAAACTGATCCCGACGAAGATCATGCTAAACCTACGCCCATTAATTTGGAAGATAACGATACTAACCCTAATAATGATAACTCCTCCGTTACTTTCGAAGGGCTGAGACAAAAGCTACGCAGAAAGATCGAAATGCTCCGTGGTAACCGCGGTGATGGCGAGAGTTCGCAGAATAACAGAGCTAATGATCGTAGGAGGAGTGAAAAGGAAGCATCTTTGGCGAAATCCGAGGGGAAGAAGAGAAAGAGAGGTGAAGAAGGAGGAGAAGACGGTAAGGGAGAAGATAACAGTGTGAGTGAAGTGGAAAAGGGAATAGAGTTTGGGAAAGTCAAACTCGGAGACGATGATGACATGAAAAAGAAGAAGAAGAAAAAAGGATCCAAAGCTAAAGAGTTGGAAAGGCTGAAGAGGCTGGAAGAGGTGAAGAGGGAGAATAGGACGGTGGCAGATAGGGAAGCATGGAAGGCAGCAGCAAATCGGGCAATGGGAGTGAAGGTGCATGATGATCCTTCAAAGTTGAAGGAGAGTATAAAGAAGGAGAAGAGAAGGAAAGAGAAGAGTTCAGAGAAGTGGAAGGAAAGAGTGCATAGTCAGGAGAAGTTGAAAACCGAACGACAGCAGAAGAGAAGGGATAACATTGCTGGCAAAGTTAAGGAGAAGAAGATGAGGAAGATTGCTAAAAGGGAGAAGAAGCTCATGAGGCCTGGCTTTGAGGGCCGAAAGGAAGGCTACATTACTCAGGATAAGAGCTAAACTAAACTGGTCATGTGGCTCTTTCTTATGTTTTCATATTTTTGAATTTAGCTGCTATTTCGATTGGAGAAAAAAATTTGTGACTTTGTGCTGCTAGTCATTTGGTAGTAACATGTTGGTTGATTAGCCAATTCCAATTGGATCGGGATTGAGGCTTAGTTTTTATATTAACATGCTGGTTCATTTATTGTTTTCATGAAGTTAGCATGATAATATATGCTTGTCAACAAATATTATTAGTTTGAGTAGAACATATTGTCTGCATATATTTCTCAAACAGAGGGTGGAAATGGAACAAATATGAGATTCACCATGAATCTTTTTGCTCTGGAACATATTTACTTGGCATTGTCACTCTCTTTTTTATAAATAGATGTTACATGTAAAATGGCTACGCATATATCCCTAATATTTCGAAACTTAGTTACACCCTTGTGAGACAGACCAACTTACTTTGTTAAGAGTCCTTTAAAAAGCTAAGCTTGTTCAGAACTTCAGATGGTAAGATTCACTTAACTTCATACCTCTAAGTGCTCGTGACTATCCAATGATAGTCACTTCGATGCTCGAAGTTAGTCGTTGCACTTGTATTTACTAACTATAGTTTTTTCATTTGTGGAATTATCAAATGATTGAGAATGTTACGGGAGATTTAGTTTAGCAAATTGGGATTTCACTGTGATGTGGCGGAGTTGTAGACAGATGTTGTGAACTGATTCGTAACTTCTTGCAAGTGTCCTGCTTATGAATCTAGCATGTTAAGATGAATCCGGTGATACAATACCAATTGGTAAAAAAGAGATGATTTGTAGATTACATGAGCATGTTCCTAATTATTTGTTGCTAAAGAAAAGCTCAAGAACCTAAAGGTCTATCCCTAACAGTCAATGAGGTGGGATGAATTGAGTAACAAGGTCGAACTCCTAACAGAGACCAAAAAGATAAAGTAATTTCTTCCTAACTGCCTAAGCCTTTGCGCGCAGAAATAACTGTGTTGGTGGGAGGTAGTTGGTATCCAGTGGAATCGTCAAAAGGTGTGCGCAAGCTAGCGCGGACACCATACTTGTAGAAACTAGAGCCTTAACCTTTTGATTGAATGATAATACCTATCTTGTGCTTTCGGTTCATGGTCTGTGAATCTAACAGAAAACATTTTTTTCTCCACATTCTTCTTCAATGATTATCCACTTTTTTATGTCAACTTCCTTCTATCTGCGAACTTTGAGATTCATACAGAAAATTTTCAATATGCTGCTGTTATCAAATCTTTCGCAAACTTCTGGCCCATAGCCAGCATTCTACTGCAATACTGCAGCTAGTACAACAACATCGCTGCAAGTAGCCATAGTATAATCAGGCGCATAAAACACAAAAAAGTGCCAAGCCATGCAGGGGCTTAAGTTGCAAGTGCAATTAAAGGACAAGCTATATTTTTTGAGTTTCTTTAATGCAGAATTTTAGTATGATTGCAGTGTATCAAGTGAAGCTTATGAACTGGTTGTTTATCCTTTGTGCACCTTATGCCTTTCTAAGTGCTTAAGTCTTTGAGTTGTGAAAGATCTCAGTTTGTCAATTCTACTTGGACTTTTTCTTCGAGTGGTCAACAAGTTCATTTGGATCCAATTAATCAGGCAAGATGGAGTTCTTTTATGTCTTCTGTGTGTTATACTTTAATATTATTGTTTCTGACACCCAAAGGTACCCCTAAGGTCTTATGATGAAATGCATAGAAGGTTAAGCGGAAATAAAATACATAGAAATCAAGCAGGGGGGCATCCAATACTGTGAATGAGTTCCTTAAACTACATCGTATAGTTGGTATCTCTTGTCCTTTCCTGCACATGCGTTCAGCCTTCTCTTTCACATTCTTTAGCCAATACTGCCTAAACAATACAACATTTGCAGAGTACTAGAGTTTGATTATAGGACATTAATTTGAGACAAAGGGAGAGATGCAGAGAATTGAGAAAAGTATAGATAAATATAAAAGGAAAACGATTTTCTTTTGGGAAAGTGGAATCAGTTATAGAGTGGTTATAGGAAGCAGGTATAGACAAAAGAAATAGGACTTTTTTCTTTGTATCTCCCATTTCCACCCCTTCGTGGAGCTGCTAGTATGGTTACCAGAGTAGGGCAGAGGGGAGAACTCCTGAAATCCTTTTTATCAGAGACTGACCAGTTACTTACATCAGTCGTGTTTGAGTGATGCACAGAAGATGTACAAAACTTTGAAGTAGCTTTTGGTTGTTTCGCAAACTTTTCGAGTGGTGACAGGAGGAAACTTGGTGATATTTCCAGGGGTTAAGATCCTTGTTGAAATATCTAAGCATTATGATTCAAGAGTCCTGTAAAGCATGCTGGATATCCTTTTGAGGAATGCTAATGGGAAGGTTTCAAGAATTTCTTGCTGATTTTTATGCCTTGGCATTGAGCTTCTGCTATGGTGCTACATCCAAGGCGATGCTACTCGCTGCTGATATCTGTAACCTGAGGAGTTAGGTTCCTCTTCTAGCAGGAAGAAAGCAATTAGCAATATAGCTGAACCTTGTTTTGTTTTACGCTTAAACTTGCTATCTTGTTTTGCAGGATCTTGTGGCACTCATAACACCACTTCATCCTCTTTATGTTTCAATCTTACGTTTTATCTTGTGATTTGTTGTACTCACTTTCACTGGAAATGTTTGTACTCTCCACAGTCCCGTGCCTGTCTAACTTTTTGACTGTCTGGTTGCCTATTTTCTTGCTAGATTCAATGGTGGAGAGAGGGCAGCGGGGGTATCGAAGGTTGGGGCGGATTCCTAAATGAAAATGTAGAGCTTAGAACTTAAAGTAGACTTATAGACATACTTGTTACTTGCTAATAATGAAATATCATCCGGAAACACTTATTATTTGCAAGTCCTTTGATTTATAGTTTGTTCAATTTATTTCAGCTTCAACTTAAAATTAGAGATTATGAAGTTGAAAAAAGTGGTTTGTGGAATATTTCTAGTGAAATAATAGTTTTCATCCACTAATGTCTCAAGTCTTTTCTCAAGTGAATTTCATCTTTCAAATACTCCTTTTCATTTCATACTCATTTAAAGTTTCAACAAAATATTTGTCCACAGGAGCAGACCGTGTGCTATTATTGCGTGTTAAGTGCAGTTTGCCTGCACAAGCGAAGCGAGCCTTAGTTTAAGATGCATTTCTAATCCACTCATGAGTTAGTCACCGTGTCCATGTGCATGTATATGCTTTACAATTTTGTCTAACTAGTGACTTTAATTTTAAAAAGCTAAGGGCACATGGGAGGGAGATGCTTATCTTATGGTATTAAAAAGAATCCAGAAAAAGGTTTTCATAAATATCCTGAGAGGGGTCACATAACCATATAGATCACCACTAAAATCCATCACAATATTACAATTCCCATAAGAAAAAGAAGTGTAGAAAAAATGCAAAGGCAAAAGAGAAGACACTCAAAATTTCACACTCAAGTAATGATACAACTGCAAGGCACTTTGTGCTTGCCTCTAGGTCATGTTAGATTCCAGCAAACATGTAGTAGAAAACCAAAGATTAAACAAAGAAAATATTGACCAAATCAAGGCCCTACAAGGGGGAACACAAAGGCTCCTCCTATGTACTGAAGTTGATGATGATCTTATCCTAGAAAGATAGCCTCTATTCAAAAGCACGCAAGTAAATAGTGGTGGAGTAATGGCCCTTGAGTTTCTGTTGATGGTGCTGGTCACTTGTCACAAAATTAAATCTAAAGGCATATATGCACCAAACACATGCCATTGGCATTCCCCTGCCAACCCTGCACATGCTTCCTGTCCCCCCATATCTATACCATCCTTCCTTTATTCCTTTCTACTTTCTCCTCTAAATATTCTTTCACTTCTCTTCCTCTTGTCTATACATCAACCAACTCAATATCTTTACAATCACCAAATCATATCACTTGACACCTCTAAATTCATCACCCAAATAGAAAAAAAGGGGAAATATTGTTAGACAATCAACTAGGCTTCTTAACAACTTTTTTTGTCTACTTAAAACTATGGTTTAGTACTTAATAAATTGGATATGATTAGGTAATTATAGAGCTGGGGGTGGTTGCGTTGCCAATGCCACACATTTGACATGTCGTGGGCAGGTGGTTAGGTGGTCGTTGGTAACGCCGGCCGCCTGCATGAAGGAGTGTATAACGGTTGGGCCGACGTAGCGGAAGCCTCTTTTCACCATGTCTTTGCTTATGGTTTCTGATTTTGATGTCTTCACTGGGATTTTGTTGCATGCCTTGTATTGTGTTGCAATGGGCTTGTTGTTTACAAATCCCCACAGATACTTGTCGAACGACCCAAATGCCTTCTTTATCTGAAATATATTCAAGAAATTGATCCCCACATTTAAAATTTGCAAGACTTGAAATGTCCAAATTTAAGAATCACAAGAATGCAAAAATATATGAGAAATGTACTGTATTTCTTAAGCCTAAACACTTATTTAAGTTTACTAATCTTACTTTCTTGAGGTTGTCAGGACAGGTATGCAATACTTATTCCATATGGCCCATGTGGTTACGTTATTTAAGAGGCGTTAGCTACACACATGATTGGCTTCAAGCAAATTAATTAATAAGACTTTCCCATCTGTACTTTCCATGAGGGTATCATAATGTTGGGAAGGATTGAAAAACATTGAAATGGAAAAGGCAGTTGAAAATTTTAATTAGCGTTTAAAATTCTTTTATAGAACTCATATTGTATGAATACCTCTAAAATTCGGTTAGAATTGTCGACGGCTCCTCGGACTTGGCTAAGCTCTATGCCATATTCAGCACTTGTTGAAGTTATCTTCTTTTCATTGTACTTGGAAACAATTTCTGGTTTAAATCCTGAAAAGGCATCCCTGGAGGAAAATAACATGCAAAATACAGCTAAGGCCTCCGACTTTTGCAAAAAAATGTTTTATCAAGAATCAGTAATAACACCAGCAAAAACCTACCTGAACTCTTGCCTTTTCTTTAACACTGAAGTCCAGTCGGATCCAACTTGTGCACCAGTTAACACCAGCAACTCAAAGAGCAGACTGTGCATATAGAACAAGGAAATTAATCTAAGTATGAAACTTACAATTATGCATAACTATGCACAAATAACAGGGGAAATAAGATACTTACTTATCATCATGGACAGGAACTCCCCATTCTTCATCATGGTATGCAATATACAGCGGGTCTGGAAACACAACAAAACACCAAAAACTTTAGTCCTATATATCCACTTACACTAATTTGTGTTTTTTTTTATAGTTTTAATTACCAGAATTAGGTGTGATAAAGCTGCATCTTTTTTCCTCTCGAGGATTCGGATTAGCTGCTGAAGGAGAGGAAGAGTCGAAAGAAGATACTTTTCCGTCATATTTGGCAGATTTTGTTCTTCCATAATGGGCAATTTTCATTTTTCTTTGCACTTGCGCGGTTGCAACCATTTCCCTTCTTGCTGCTGCTATGCTCCCTGGAGCCTCGAGTATCAAGGAGGAAGAGTATTTCAATGAAGAATTCTCCACAGAAGGGGGTGAAGTTATTCCCCCACTGCTTTTCTTAGGCTTCTTCAATAAAGTAGGTGTTTTATTAGCAGTGCCTTTCGGAGACAAAATTTTCTCAGCACTTGAAGTCAAGCCATTAGGATCAATATTCCCTCTCTTGGTAGCTGGTTGTCTTGGCGATTTCAGTTTAGGAGAGACCGGAGGAGTTGTTACCGAAACCTTGACCTTAGTACTTGCATTTGTAGTAAGAGGAGCGCTGTTAGTTCGCTGTAATACAACAGCAGAAGTTGTTTTTTGAGGTGTCTTTTTAAGTGAGTTGTGGCGGTCAAAAAGAGGAACTATGTTGCTATTTGGTTGAAGAACAGGACGACCATCGATTTGGGAGATGGTTTGTGGGGTGCCCTGCAGTTTAGTTTTGGAGGAACACATCTTTTATGGCTAGCTGTACTTCTCTTGTGGAATAAACGAGGCAAAATGAGAAGAGGGTAGAGGCTTTTTTCTTGGTATTGAGAAGGCTTCTAATTAAGGTACTTGAGAGAAATTGAGGGAAGAATGTGGGCTGATTTTATAGAGAAAATAATAAAGCAAGGGGGTTGGGGCCTTTTGTGGGGGGTGGTAGGGAAAAGGGGTATAAGGGGGAAGTTATGAATTTGGAACATGGAGAGGTTGGGGTCTGCCATACATAAGACCTCTTTTCTTGTGAGGTTGGCACTTTCTTCTGTTTAAAGTGACCACGAGGATGACAGTGACCCAATCCTTAGACCGAATCGTAACCGATAACCAGACCATAAATTTGGCTTATTGGCATCGAGTTAATGATTGGTGAATATATTAAAATTTTATAATTAACGATTTACGGGTTGGGGGCAGAATACTAAATTTCCTTATCGGATAAATTCTTATCCCGTTAAGAATTATTATATTTATATTTTATGTAAACCCGTCAAAAATTATTATATTCATATTTTTACCCACATGTATATAAACCTTTCCCTTCTTATTTTGATAAACCGTGAGTGTCAGTGCTATAGCCTTTCCCTTCTTACTTTGATACAATTGTTTATGTTCAGTACTTTAGAGTCTTTGCAATTGTTTATGTTCATTGTTCAGCCTTTCCCTTTCGTGAATTTGGAATATGTATTAAGTTTCCCCTTGTCTCTATTGAATTATAGTACATGTACTTCATTTTTATTATCTATTTATTATCTGTCCAATCCGCCCTATGCCTTATTGGTTGATTAGTGAATTATTATATTTATAAGCCAATAACTAATAAGCCGAACTGTTAAGCGTAAATATTTGCCGGATAAGCAGCCCTATTTGCATCTGCATTCCCAGGACTTTAAAGTACTACTGCACTTATTTAAGTTACTACTCCTATAGTACTTATTTTGTTCAGGTAAAATAAAGGCAAATTTGGCCTTTATATAATTAAAACGGAATCGTGCTAGCAGTTTAGGATCCTTCCTTTTTCATTGCCAGCCAAGCCTAGTTCGGAAAACCCGAGCTGGAGTGCTTGTGAAGTTTTTGGGGCCAGAAAACGACCAATCATTGCTCTCTCTTCCTTAGAGTTGGCTTGTATTTACCCTTTTCTTTTTCCCCCAACTCTTTTCTTGTAATATACATACCAATTCACCTTCTCTCCATTACTTATTCCCTCCTGTCCAAAATAAATAGTAGTAATTTTTTGTCTAAAATAAGTAATTTTTCCAGATTTTAAAAATGAATTAATTTTTTTCTTTTACATTATTCTTGGAGTAAATAATATTGAAATATGTGTTAGGAGTGTTTATGTGAGATGATAAAGATTAATATGGTCAATTTCATGTCTAATTAATGTCAAAAGTTGGATTTCTTAATCTGTGTGAAAACATCCAAAAAATCACTTATTTTGGACGGGAGGGAGTATATCTTAGTTGTTGGAACTAACCAAATACTTACTTTTATTACACTAGTAAAAGCTTATAGCAAGTCACCGAAAGGGTTTGTTTAACCACACTTTTGTCAAAGTTGGCATTTTAATTCAAGATGTAACCACTTTTTAGTCTTCTATTGTAGCTTATGTCATTTATACACCTTTTTTGCAGCTATTAGGAGTCTGAGATCCCAAAACGAGAGAGTTAAAAAATAAACTTTGAGATTGAGCAGTTGAGAACAATAATATCAAATTACTAGGAATAAATCTTGAAACGCGTTGTTCCAACTAACAGAAAGAATAAGTAAACAGGTTGTCATTTCCCCCTAACAAGTAATAGAGCCAGCCTTAAAGTATTGAACATGAAGCTGATCGTGTCCTAGTAATTTCGTTCTGATATTATGGTATATGTCCAAGCTTCCCCGATTTTTGCATAAGAATCTTATTCTCCTTATCCATCTAGGCACGCCAAGTATAACCATTTCTTTTGTTTCCATCAATCAGCTATGGCATTTGCACTACCCTTTGTGAATGTACCTGTGTCAAACTTTTTTATTTTCGGATAATGGTGGTTTTCCAATCACTTTGATTATTCCATTGGACATATATAATCTCGTACCTTGATTATTCCATTGAATACTTGTTAGTTCCCGTCAAAACAAGTATTTCATTCGGTCCGCAATAAGTGTTTTTTGTGGTCCAAAAATTATTGATTTTTCCAGATTGCAAGAATGAATTAATTTTTTTTCCTACATTGCTCTTGGAGTAAATAATATTGGAGTATGCGTTAGGAGTGTTTATCTGAAGAGATAGTAAAGGTTAATATGATCAATTTCATTGCTAATTAATGTTAAAACATAAATTTCTTAATATGTGTAAAAACAACTAAAAATCACTTATTTTGGATCGGAGGGAGTATTGTTTAACTTTGTTCACTAAGACTTAGATGAGAAGAAATCTTCTAGAATTTGCAACTGATCACGCTCAACTGTGTCTAATAAAAGACTAAGCGGGCGTTGCAAATATAATCCGGGGTATTATGCCCAGAGTCGAATCCCACAAGGAATTAACGTATCAATTGAAGTCTTTAGAGTACTAAATTCTCGCTAGTCAACTTCCTCAAACTTTGTGAATATTACTTGGTGTTGTTTTTACTACTACAACTGAACAAAATTAATAAAACTACGATTAACTAACAAGAAGTGTAAACTATTGGAATAAAGGTCTAAGGCAATGGTTTCCCCCGTTGGTCCTTTCCTAGTTGTATGTTGTTATAGCTTTGATTTGGTTGTCTCTATCAATCATGAACTCTCCAGTTATCGTAAATCTTTCTCAAGCATTTATGACAATTTACTAGACGCACTCTCTCGAGCTACGCTAGCTATATTTACGTTACGGTTCACTTTAGATTGCACCCAAGGTATATTATTTCTAACCCAACCTCTAAACCCTCGGTTATGACTTTCGTCTATACTCCGGGAGTGGTGTTGTTCAACAACTACCTAAATATGCACTCTTTCTCAAGCAGATACATAATAAATAGGAACCGCTAGTTGAGGGCCCTTCAACTAACTACAATCAAAACGTAGTTGAACAAATAGAGATGAATAACCAACTCAAAACTATATTAACATGCCAACAAGTTTATCCCCAACGGGTTCCACCAAAACCTTAGATAAAGATATTTAGCTACTCATAATAATAACAAAAACTACAAAAGAATTCATAGTCAATGATGAAAGACAAAGGGAAGAGAATAAAGATTGATGCCCAATGTTTCTCCTTGCCTCTCTCCTTTGTTTTTGATGTTTTCTACCTTTTAAAACTGATTCTCCTCCTCTTGGGCGACTTCCTTCAGTTCATATAGGGTTTTGGGGCTTAAAATCCCGTGTTTTGCACATTAGTCCTTGAAATTTACGTGTCTTGCCGCGGTCGCGCCAGGACCGCGGCCAAACAAGCTCTCAGAACCTGAGGCTGCCTTCCGCCGCTGTTGCACCGCGGTCGCGGTAGGAACGCGGCACTGTTCCATTTGGAATTCGGAAAAACATGAAACATAAAAGTTGTAGCCCTTTGAGTTATCTTTCCAACCATATATTGTATAGCCCAAATGGAGTCCGGAGCCAAAAGTTATGTCCATTTTACTAGACAGTGCGCAATATGCCTCCTCGAGTCGTCGTTTGTTCTCAACTATCAAATTTGACCCCCGAGCACGATCCCAACTTAATTCCTTGAGCTTTTACTCAGACTTCAAAGCTCCAAATCACTTAAATTCATTCCATAACATCTATATAACTCGGAATCACTCCTACAAGGCATAAAACACATAATTAGTACAAAACACTAGCGATTAAAGCTCAAACTCAATCAAAGTGCAGTAAACTAGAGTGTAATGAGTGACTAAAATACGTAATTATAGCCTATCATCAACACCCCACACTCCATAATTGGCATCAATCTCTCTGACCAGTAGGCCAAGAATATGTAGCTAGTCGGACTTTCTGCATCTAAGTCCACTATATAAGTCTGAAATAGTAATCATGTCCAAAAAATATTGGAGAATACAGTAGATTTCCTGGCAACAGTGATGGTTAAGTAAATAATGGATCACAAATGATTCAGCTGCAAGAATTGTCAATTCTTTGGTGCCTTGTTCCAGTCACTAGCTTTTCATTTCTCCATGAGTATAACCTAACCTTAAGTTCCAAGCAAATTCAAGCTCACCAATTGTGACATCTTGGGAATTGAAACGATAAAGTTTCATCTCTAGGATTCATCTAAGGTGGGTATTCAAAATAACAAGAATTACTCCTTCTGCGGGTTACTTTAATTGATTTTTTGATTGTTTTTACATATATTAAAGAATTCATCTTTTAGCATTAATTAACAATAAAATTAATTATATTAATCTTAATTTGTTCATTAAAAATATAACAAATATTTCTGACTCTTTACTCCAAGGACAACTTTAAAAAAAAGGAGTCAATTCCTTCTTCGTTAGGGCGCCTCACTTATGATCAAGTCTGAAGAGGTGAAAAGTAGCTAGTAGTGCAATTGATTATAGGAGTGCTAATTTAGTTCTTCCCAATTAATGGCAGCTAGCTAGTTAATGTCAATTACCTAAAACAGTGATTAATTAGTGGATGTTAATCACATTTAAGTCACATTGGAGTTCAAGGAAAAAGAGAAACAGGCCATGTGCAAGTCCCACATAATTGCATCAATAATGAAAGGCAATCCTAAGCATTAACACATGAGACTTGATGGCATCTTATCTAATTGTCCAAATGTCTATTTCTAAGAAATTAGTATAATTATATGTATACCTTCCAACCTTCTTCGTATATTCTCTTGTCTGTCCTTTTCCTATTAGGAAAACGGCCTACGAAGGATAAATGGTTTTGTGTTAACATAATTAAGAAAAATCATATCTAGCAAGTTTCTTGATCTTCTATTGGAGCCACTTCTTAAAGCCACCATAATTAGGTTGAATTGATTTGAACCTCAGTAATCCGTCATTAAGTGAGCTTTTTAGCATGATCATTCTCATAATTAAGTATTCACATATAATATTATTGATTGAAGAATCAATTGAGATTATCCATGACCTAGCTCCTAATATAGTTGAACCATATTGTAGTGATAGTCGTCCTCATATAGTCCAGTATTTGTCCATATGTTATAACTTATACGTTACATTGAGGGTCTATGAATTACAAGTTACAACAATTCACTAGTCGCATAAAGCACACAAAGTTAGAGAGAGAAACTATCACCTCTCAATACAACCAAATTCAATGGACAACCCACCCAAAATACCTAACATACCACCGGAACCACCAAACTCACACAAAATGGAGGAAGATACCTCCCAAATACACTCCTACAAAGAAATGCTCCTTGACAAACAGGATACCTCACAAACAGACTACTTTGTATATGAGTTGGAAAATCCAGAAATTGAACAAAAAGGCAAGGAAAAAATAGGCCCAATCCAGCTCTCCCAAGAAAGCAAAAACAGACTATATGAGCCATGACGCTACTCGTTCATCATTAAACTCTTTGGACGGCGTATGCCACATTGTCTCCTCCGATCCAAATTATATTGAACTATGTAACCCATTCGAAAATTTAATCTTGATTGACCTAGGATGTGACTTCTTCATAGTCAAATTTGGTAAGGAAGAAAATTTGGTTAAGGCTATTCATCAAGGGCCATGATTCATATATGGGAGCTTCCTCTCTGTCAGACGGTGGGAATCAAAATTTGTCCCACAAGAAGCCCTATCCTCATTGCGATATGGGTTCGACTCCCTCAGTTACCAACCGAATTCTATGACAAAGAAATCTTAGAAAAAAATTGGCAGAAAGCTTGGGAAACTCCTTAAGATTGATACATGCACCTCAGCGACACTAAGGGGGGGATATGCTAGAATCTGCATCCAAGTTCCACTGGAATCTCCAGTCGCAACATCTGTCACTACTAGGGATCATAAACAACTGGTTGTCTACGAAGGCGAGAACGTCCTTTGTACAGGATGTGAGGCTAGGCCACATCCTAAAAGGGTGCTCACACAGGCAGAAACCAACCCAATCACCACCACCACAGGACAACCCAGGCTGCTCCAATTCTAAATTAAATAGTGACTAAGAAGTAGAACGGAAAACCGTTTCCTTTCCTAGGAGGGGAAAGCAAGGACCCCCCATTCAGCAATTCCAATCATCAAATCTGAATAGAAAAGGTAAAACATCTGCACAACCGGACGACATCCAGGTTCGAATGTTCGACGCCATCTCCGGTAAGTTTCTCAAAACCCAAACTTTATGCTATGCTTCTAAAACTAACCCAATGCAGGACGCTAACCTAGCATAGTGCACAAAAGACTCCACCGATGAAAAATCAGCCCACCCACGGACAACCCAAAGGGACAAGGCCAATACAAGTAGAAAGAGAAAAACGGGCCCAGAAGTTAGAGAACCAACACCCACTATCCCAAACCAACGGGGCCCCCCCAGAAACCCAAAGTCAACTAGCCCAAAGGGCCTAGAGGAGAGTCTGACAGTGCATCAGACGGAGACCCACACCACGCCTAAACCCATCAACCCTCTAGTAGACCAAACTGATGATCCCTACTGTTCTACATCTCCCCTACAAATGCACTATGTGCAAAATCACTCCATGAAAACTCAAGAGCTAAATATGAGAAATCCAAAAATTGCAACTGATTGACAACAATCATCAACTCAACCGAATTTTCCCGTAATCCTATAACCTGTGTATTATACACAGGTTACGAAGCATCCACCATGGGTATCGATCCACCTCCATCATCAGCCAAGACCTTTTATTACCCCAATAACCCCCATTTAATAGTAACCCAAAAAGGTTAGATAGAAAAAACCCAAAAATGGAATCCCCTCCCAAACCCCCAGCCATTCTGACCTCTGTTCCACCACCGCAGGACCACACGTCGGCGTCCTGGATGGAGATAGCTCTCCATGGTCAGGCGTTGTGCTACAATTTCAGCTGGGAAACTAGCCAATCTTCCTCATCATCCAAAATTCGGCCCATTTAGCCAGAGTCACTACAGAAGTGCTAAACAAGGGTTTGGCGTTGTTTGGCGCTCAACTATGGCAGTCGATGGTGCTTTAGAGAAACCTCAACCCCCTACAGCAAACCAACGACCCACCTTCAGTCCACATCATGATGCAGCAAATCTTCAACACCATTCCCTTATTCCCGGATCCGGCAGTAACGAACCCTTTTGCGACTCCTCAGTTCAAAGTTCTTCAACATTGGCCACAAAATTATCCTTCAACTTTACCGCAAGAGAAGCAGTGCTCACCTATACTGGAGAATATCTCAAAAGAGATATCAAAAGCCTTAGAAATCCTGAAGAATCACAAAACACCTATTAAAAAGGAAACGTCGTCATTGTACAGCCCATCGAGGATAGACTCTCTATGGCTAGAGGCAGTACGAGCGGTGTAGTTCATTGTGGACCACAACGAGACCTTGATCCTTCTATGCCAGAAGAGTCTAGCAAGATGTGGATTGAGCCTGTCCTCCCATCAAAGCCAAGGTGTACTGAAGCCTCTCTTGACACTAACTCCAATGATGAGAACTCAACCATCTCCATCAAGGGGAAGAGATGCAATGCCAACCTAGGTAAGGGACAAAGCATCGACGAGCAACCTTCCACCAAAACCTCACCCCTAATGAATTTCATCATATGGAATGTTAGGGGAAAACAATGCTGAGTTCAGGAGGCACTGCTCAGAAATGGTGAAATCCACAAACCTGCAATGCTAGTGTTGTTGGAAACCAAGATGACATACCGCAAAAAGCTCATAGAGGAACTGCAATATGATCTGCACATTCAGTTCCCAACAGTAGGCCACTCAGGAGGTATAGTCATCATGTGGAAGGAGTCCTCCCTTCAGGAAGATGTAGTAGCACTAACACCACAAGGTATCCATGCAATGGTCAAGGTACTCCCATCAAACCCCCCTTGGTTACTTTCTGCAATCTATGCTAGTAATTATATTAAGGTTAGAAAGACCCTTTGGGATAACTTGATCGATATCTCCAAGAATTTTAAGGGTAGTTGGTTTGTAGGTGGGGACTTCAATGAAGTCTTGAAATCTAGGGACAAATTTGGGGGCAACCACATCAACACAAATAGGATCAACCTATTTTGGAATTTTATTAACAATTGACAACTAGTAGACCTAGGATTCAAATGAAGAAAGTACACTTGGTCTAACAAGCGTTACAAGAATATGTTATGCCTCATCCTAGAAAGAATTGATAGGTGATTTGCTAATAACCTCTGGGTAAATGAATACCCAGAGGCAAATGTTACTCACCTTGCTAGGACCCACTCTGACCACTGCCCCGTGCTTGTCAAACTTAAAAATAGCACACAAGTGGTCTTTGCCTTTAGGTTCGAATCCATGTGGTGCAACGATCCTATGTTCCAAGCCCTCATCAAGGACTCATTCCCACTCCACTACACCCTAATCCCCTACACCATTAGGTTTTAAAAAATGCAATCAATTGGAACAAACTCACCTTTGGAAACATATTCCACAAAAAAAAAGATTAATTTCCAGGGTAGCTGGGATACAAAAATCCCCTAGCTATCAATCTAGCAAATTCCTCCAAATCCTAGAAAACACCTTTATTGAGGAACTTGACTCTGTCCTAAAAAATGAAGAAGATTTCTGCAAGCTGAAAGCGAGAATAAACTGGATCTCTGATGGTGATGTCAACACCAGATTCTTCCACACATCAACCCTTAACAGAATAAGGAGAAACATAATTCTCTCCCTCAAAGATGAATCAAGACACTAGCAGTATGAGCCACAGAAAATCAAAGAATCAATAGCCAAGTTTTTCCAAGAGCTCTACTTCACATACCACTCTCAATCACCAATGCACGCTACCACACATAGTCTTCGTAAGCCCTCCCTATACAACATTAAAAATTCCACCATTGCAATGACTCTCAGAGATAGTGAAATCAAAAATGCCATCTTCTCCTTTAAGCCCTTTAAAGCTCCAGGCCCCGATGGTCTGCATTCTTTCTTCTATAAAAAATACTGGGACATAATGGGAAAGGATGTGATCCAATTCTGCAAAAATTGCTTCTCAACAGCAATAATGCATCCATTGATGAATGAGACACTCGTGTGTTTAATTCCAAAATGTCCTCAGGCATCCAAGATTTAAAACTCAGGCCCATAGGTTTATGCAACATTGTTTACAAAATTGTGACCAAAATTAGGGGTGGGCATAAAATCCGAAAAACCGAATTCCGAACCGAACCGAATTAATTTGGTATTCCGATTTCGGTTTTTTTAGTATTTCGATTTATTTCGGTACGGAAATTTCGGTATTTCGGTTCGGTATACGATATTAGAATTTTGGTATTTCGGTATACCAAAATACTGAAATAGTATAGTCCAAGCCCAACTTTTTTTAAATAATTTTTTAGCCCAATAACCTTAAGCCCACACCCCAAAAGTCCAAAATACCTATTAATTTAATATTTCTCGTATTACTACTAATATAACAAAAAAAGTGAAATTGATATCTTAAACTCTGAGTAGAAAAGTATTTAGAATCAATAGAAAAGGTTTCCTTTTCGATGACTTATTTTGCAAACTTTAAATTAAAAAGTAAGATAGTTACTTCTATTTCAATTTGAATATTTAGCTAACATTACTCGATAAAGACCATTTAACAAACAGATTCACTAGCCATTTTCAGTTTAATACAAGTTGTATTGGTTTCAAACGTCGAAGAGCTACATATTTGAATAAGCAGAAGCCTCGTAACATAGATTTGGTTTAAACCGAAACCGTACCGAAACCGTACCGAACCAAAATAAGAAATACCGAACCGGACCAAAATATTTTGGTATGGTATTTGGTATACAAAATTGATAAACCGAATACCGAACCGAAATTCTTAAATACCGAACCGAAGTACCGAATGCCCACCCCTAACCAAAATCCTAGTAAATAGAATTAAACCTTACCTGTCACACATCATAGGTCCTAGCCAGACAAGCTTCCCCTCCAACAGGAGAGCTTCTGATAATGCTATCATAGTCCAAGAATATATCACCCACTTTGGGAAAATGAGTGGCAAATCACCTCACATGATCCTTAAGATCAACCTGGAAAAGGCTTTTAACATATTAGAATGGTCCTTCATTAAGGAGACCCTCCATGTCTTCAACTTTCCCACTGCTACCATCAATGTCATTATGTCATGTGTTAGATCATCCTCCATCTCTGTCCTGGTAATGAGGAGCAGAAAAATTCATTTAAGCCCTCCAGAGGCATCAAACAGGGTGACCCTTTGTCACCCTACCTCTTCATACTGTGCATGGAAAGGCTCTCCAGGGCTATTGAGAGGAATGTCCAACAAAAGGAATGGTCCCCCATTAGCATTAGCAAATCTGCCCCTAAGATATCACATCTTTTCTTTGCTGATAATCTAACTCGGTTTGCTACAGCTAATCAGAGTTAGTGCACCACAATCCTCAGTACACTTAATTCCTTCAATCATGCTTCAGGTCACCTCAACCTTAGCAAATCCAGGGTCTTTTTCAGTGCCAACTGCCAACCCCACCAAATGGAGACCATCTCCAATACCCTTGCCATCCAGGCAACAGTCAGTTTTCGAAAATACCTGGGATTCCCTATTTTCCACAAGAGGCCCACCCACAATGATTTTCAATTCATCATAAACAACCTGCACATTGGTTGGGTGGAAAACAAATATGCTTAATATGACTGGGAGGACTACCATAGCAAAAGCCTCACTAGGCACTATCCCTAACAATGTCATGCAATACATCAAACTCCTCTCCAAAACATCCACAAAGATCAATAGAATTCAAAGGAATTTCATATGGGTACCACCTCAATAAAAAAAGATGCATCTTGTTTCCCGGGATACAATCACAAAGTGTAAGGCACAGGGTGGCCTTGGAATCCAAAAGCTGATCTGGAAAACAAATCCATACATTCAGGATTAGCATGGAGGCTCTACCAAAACCCATCCCCCCTCTGGGGGAAAACTCTTATTGCCAAGCACTACAAGTGGAGGCACCTTCCGAAAAGATCAAAATCAAGCACCTGGCAATGCATCCTCAAAGGGTGGAAAACATGCATACAAGCCAAAAGATGGGTTGTCCACTCTAGGAATAGAGTCAGCTTTATCAATGACCCTTGGATCCCAAACCACCCTTCGATCAGATCCATAATTGAAGGGCCTCTTACACAAGAGGATATGTCCACAACAGTGGCATCATTCCATAACAATAGGAATTGGGATTTCTCTTCCATTTCCCTAAGCATCCCCCAAGTATCCAAAACACCATCCTAAACACATTTATATCATCCAATCCTATAAAGGAGGATAGAATGATATGGGGAATCAAAACCAATGGCATCTTCACCTCAAAGTCAGCCTACTCTCTCCTGGAAAATCTTTCCCAACATGACTGTGTAGACACAAGTAACAATTACTTGTGGATCTGTAAACTAAAAGTACCAAACAAGATCAAATCATTCTTTTGGCTGATCTTCCATGACAGGCTCTCCACTAGAGCTTTCCTTCACCATATTGGGATACCTCTGGATCCTAAATGTTTCTTCTGTATCCAGACAATTGAAACATCTGCTCATATCTTCTTCGATTGCTCCAACACAAAACAATTCTGGGCAAACCTTGTCTCAGAAAGTACCAACCCACTTCCAAGACAGGCCACCTCCTTCACTAGTTGGGACTAGCCCACCACATGGGCCGCCCTAAAAAAGAAACCTTTCAATAATGTCATAAATTGGGAAGACCTACTCCCTTTATACTTCTAGAAAATTTGGCTCTCCAGAAACAATAACCTATTCAACAATAGGATGGATATGGTTAATACAAAAGCTGCTTTGGCAAAAGCAACCGAGTATATGACCATATCGGTGAATAGAACACCTACAAAGGAGAAAATTATCTGGGTCAAATGGACACGCCCTTTAAGCAACACATACAAGCTCAACACAGATAGGGCTGCAGTTGGGAATCCGGGAAAGGGAGGAGTGGGAGGAGTCTTCATAAATGCAAGCGGGAACTGGGTGCTGGGCTTCATGGGAAGTATTCAACACACTACCAACACTCATGAAGAGTTGTTGGCAGTACTAAAAGGACTGCAAATCGCTGAAGAAAGGCAGTTAACGCCTCTAGAAATCAACACAGACTCCACAGAGGTAATAATAATGCTTAACAACGGAAACCTTATTTTTGACTCACTTATCTTTGAATACAGGTCAACCGTCCAAAGACTAGGAGACGTGGTGGTGAAACATAACTATAGGGAGACGAACAAAGTTACTGACTTACTAGAAAATAAGGGTGCCAAGAAGGATTTTTTTGATACTCTTTTTGTAACAGCAGTTCCTCCGGTGTTTGTTACACATGTTGTTTTGGGCAGACATCGCAGGAACTGCTTTCTCAAGATAAGTTTTGGACTGTAATATTTATAACTATGTCCCACAGCGAGGGGGAATCAGTATACCCCCAGGAACAATGCTACTGTACTCTATCCTAACGGGTAGAACTTTATAATGAATGTTTGAAATGCACCCTTTAACCAAAAAAAAAGAGTTACAACAATTCAAGTTGTGCATTTCCCCCCCAAAAGTTTTCTAGGTTGATTACTATCCTACTATTCCCAGGTTCCTATCTTTAGTTGGGGTATTTCTCAGTCATTGATATTAATAAATAGACTCTCACAATTTAAGAACACATGAGCGGGCAGAAAAAAAAAACAGGGTGGTTCTATAATTAGGAAAATGTGAATATAGGCAACCTGTGAGGACATGATCAACTGCTTTTTGCACATGTTGGGCTCTATGACAACGCTTTTTATCTCTTTTTGTCTTATTTTCTTCTTCTCCATTTAAAAAGAAGAAACAAAAAAAGCAAGTTATTTAACATTATATCATGAGGAATTAATTATTTGTAACTCATATCATTGTGTAAGTACGAAGGAGAGTACGATCTGAAAGGGGGGAACTTCTGATTTTGTTCCTCGACCGATCATACTCTTTTTTATTTAGAAGTATGTATGTAACGCTCATGTCCAGCGCGCGCCTAGACATATTATTCTCTATACAACTAAATAATTTACAACATGCTCTTTTCTTATTTTTTTGACAACGGACGGGTCGTTATACGTTGTTTCAACAATTTATTCACACAAAATAATACCATTTATGTGCAATTCTTCTTTACTTAATATTTTATTGTTTTTACAAAGCGGAAGCACCGCGAACCATTGAATTATGAATTTATTTGGTTGCAAAAGAGGGCGAGATAGCTACACCCATGACCCATGCATGCATGCTTGGTTTTCAACCATTTTTACAATCATATAATTTGGTTATTATCAATGTATCCCAAATTACTGTACGCACAAAATTAAATGCTAATACCCTCTTAGTCTTTATCTCATTACTGCAATCTTAATATCTTATGAAGGCTATAGTATGGTGCAGTAAGTAAGCGTTGTCTTTTGGGACCATGCAGATTATTTAATTTGCAAAAGATAGTCAATTAGTATTGTGACCTATTACAAAAAAAAATTAGTTTTATGTTATACATTTTCAATTTTACGCGTAAGAGATAAAAAAAAATAGAACACTACAAGTTTTTGTCGGGTTTTTGACTCTAATTCAAATCGTATATATTGAACCATTTCCTCGTTAGCGTGGCCTAAGTTAACATTATTATATAATTTCATATTGTCATTGCCCTCTGCATGTAGAGGAGATTTTACTGCACTGTGTTATGGTCAATGCTAACGTCTCCATTCTCCAAGTGCATGATAAAGAGTAATTTTAGCCCTACCATGTGATAACATGGAGATTTTGGAGACAAATACTGTGCCAATGAGGCAATGAGAGCAAGTAATAAGTTCAAATTGACAACCACTAAAGCCATCACATGAAAGTAGCAATAGAAATCCAACATGCGTCCATATCAATTGCAAGGTGAATAGCAATGAAATCACATGACTATCTCGCATGATTCTGTTCCATTTTACAACACTATTATTATTTCAAAAATAGTGTCAAACACTTTTATATTTTAAATTGTTAATAATATTTTCATGGTTTCAAATATATAAATTTTAATTAAAAACCTTAGAAGAATCTATTTCGCCTCATACTAAAAATTAAGTGTTTTGACATTTATATTTCACTCCTGAACGCCTTCAAATAAAATGGGACTGAGGATTAATGTGAAAAAGTGTTGTTGTTGTACCCTCTTTTTGTCTCATAAGCTGCATAAATTGAGTCATGAATTACGATACTAAGAGGCGGATTCAAGATTTAGATTTTATGGATTCCGATTTGCAATTCTATCACATATCAATATCTAATTTAATGTGTTTAAAATCTATTATTATACATATTTAATTATTTTTTGGGCAAAAATATAGGGTATGAGTGAACTCATAGCTTCTACACTGGATACGTCTCTGACTATGACTCAGCCCTCACCCATCCCCCCCAAACCACATATTATGATATGCAAAAAGTTATAAAGGAAATAATAAGGACGCGAGAGGGAAGATTACATATATAGAGAGAGCTACGTAAAGGTCTTCATAGAAGAAAGCATAGGTCCAAGGGAAACTAATTGGTTAGTACATTAAAGATGATTGAAGTGTGGGCGCCCTTGATGAGTAATGTGCAGACAATGTGCCTTCTCAAGGATAGAAATATAATGGTTGCTGGCTTCTGCGTCTATAAATCCTGCATGAAAATTTATGATAAGTCTACCCAAAAGTTGAAGGAAATTAGGGAAAAAGTGAATGCGAAAGAGACCTCTCATATCAAGTGTCCAAGTGATTACAAACACAATGAATCTGTCCTTTGGAAAAAAACTATGTCCATATGAGCACTGCCAATCATGTAGGATCGCTTTCATCGATAATTAGGATAAAATGAAACTCACCAATTATTGAATCCTAACATTTTTGTCTTTCTCCCTTACGAAAATTATATTAGAAAGTAATTTTTGGATGCTTAGTCTACATGTGTTTCAATCATAAAATATAAAGGATAATATGAGCTTTCCTCACGGATGGGTAAGAAATCATTTTTTTAACAAACGCAACCGTGCACTACCAACATAATCGGGGCGAATTGAACAAACAACCATCTTAGGGCTGCTATTTAGAAATTAGTTATTACTTTTTGTTCTGAAATTTTGAACTAAAAAATATAATTTCGGGACATATTGTGTCCCGAAAAATGAAAAACTTTCATTTAGGACGCAATGGACAATTTCTAAATAGCAACCCTTTAGAATGGCTTGGTGAATTCTACCCACAATATTTAGCAAATAATAACTATGGGGCTATCTTGGAACGATTATTCAGTTGCTAACTAAAAATTTGCACTTCAAAAGACATAAGATTTAGAGCAAACTTCATTTGTAGTTATCCGGGAAAACCGAATGATAATAGGTAGCCACAAAATAAATCATACAATTAACATCCCAAAACTAATTAAAGGTCTAGCCCAAGACCACTACAACTCTTCCCCTTTTCTATGTCATCCTTCTCCGCTCTCTCCGCCATTCCTCTGCCGCTGTCAGAATTCAAATCACACCATTCGTTCATCCTCACCCAACACCACAACCACCACCTCCCCAAAACCCTAACTTCCTAGTGAGCATTTGAAGACAATGTTGACGGCGAATTGGCGGTATTTTGCCCTGGAGATGACGCAATGAAGAATTTTGTTCCGAAATTTAAGAAATTGACATCGGAAGGGAAGCAATCTTTGCTCGAGTATCACGGAGTTCCGGTGTATCGATCAATGGATAGCTTGAAATACAACAACAGCATAATGAACACGTTAGCTACTGATGGATCTAAGAAGTACGATTTCGTTGTGCAAAATGACAGTAATGACTTTTAAGACGAAAATTGTGACGACGAAGATTACTGGAACTCTAATTGATTAACAGTCTGGGTATTTTTACTATTAATCAGGTTTTGCTGCTGAAGGAGTTATTTAAGACTGCACCTGCCGATACTCTGACGCCGGCCCTGACACCGGAAGCTGATGCCGAAAGAGTTGTATATGAGGCTAATATTTAAAAGTCATTCCAGATTATGTATTAGACTGTTGAGCATTTCTTATGAATATGGGTATTATTACAAAATATATATACAAAATAGACTGTCACTATACAAAATTATACAAAATAGACTGTCACTATACAAATTATATACAATAGACTGTCACTATACAAAATATATACTAAATAGACTGTCACTATACAAAAGATATACAAAATATATTGTCATTATACAAAATATATTATCACTATACAAAACATATACAAAATAAACTGTCACTATACAAAAAAATAAACAAAAAAGACATTTCGGGCTATTAGATGTAATATGTTTGGGATAGAGGGCCATTTTGTGTTAATGAAAGAAAATATGGGTTATTAAAATTTTAAGGGGCTATAAAGTCGTTTAGAATCATTGAGACCCATAATTTAAAGTACCCATTTCGACTCGATAAGGTTCGATTCGATAAACTTCAAGAATCATTGGTACCCCTAAGTACCCATTTTGGCTTTATTTCTAAAGCATCAAAGCCATCATTTCCTCTCTCTCTTTCTTCATTTAGGTCTCGTTTGAAATGCCACCTTATAATTGGATTTGGAAATAAATAGATGCCTGTCTACGGTTCCCGATTTTACTATTTGATCGAGACTTGGAAAATATATCAAAGGTCGGCCCCGTAGGAGATCAGACCGAGGCATGATGACAAGGTATCGAGTTTGAAATTCGAGATACTTGTCGAGATCGAAGCTAATAAGAATCGAGACCATACAAGGTAAAAAATTGATCAAGGCCGAAGATAACATAATAACAGAAAGCCAGATATTCGTGACTGGTCGACAATCATGACGGAAATATCGGAACGGATCGAATCAAGAGCGAATGTTTAGCTAATCATGGGATTTTCTTCTGCAATTAGAGTTATACCATAAGTAGAATTCCTCTATTATATAAAGGGGAGTTCTAATCATTTGTAACACACATTGTTCTCGCAGAAAAAGCAATATAACACTCTCTTTAGCTTATACTCTCGTATTCATCAACTTGCTTTATTTTTAATTGTTCTGGTATTAATTAGTTCGAGGGCACTCTAGCTCGAGGGCTGAATTCCATTTCAACACTAGTTTGCTTTACTTTATTGTTTATTTCTATTACTAATGTTCATATTTATCAATTGGTATTAGGTGAAATCAATCCTTAAAACCACATTATGAATTTAATTGTTATCCAATTTTAAGGGTAAACAGTTTGGCGCCCACCATGGGGCTAAGGATAATAGTGATTACTTAATACTTATTCCGATAACACACACTGCTTTACGCTTGTTCTCGAAAGTGTTTTTGATTTCAGGATAAACATGTCAAACTCACAAGTAACACCCGCTCATGGTGACAAATCTCGTCGATGTTAGTTCACATGTCGCCCTAAATGCAAATCTGGGCGTTGATCCTGAAGGTAGCGTACGCATGGAAGTTAGATTAGGTGGTCGAGGTACGCAGGGCGGAGAAGATGGCGGAGTCAGCCTTCAGCTGATATTTGAGATGTTACAACTGCAAAATCAGAATCGTGCACCAAGTGGGGTCGAATCCGAACCCTCACCAGAAGTTGTTCACAAGGTCGAACCTGTACCGGAGAGATCTAACGTTAATGAATCGGGGACTGACCCCACTATTATGAAATGCTCGATGAGCTCACTAAACGGATTGAATCAGGAGAAAAGAAAATCGAGGGAAATGACAACAAAGTAAAAATATACAACTCCCGGGTTGACCAAATACCGGGGGCACCGCCTTATCTAAAAGGTTTGGATTCGAAGAAGTTCATGTTGAAGCCTTTCCCTCTAAGTGCGGCTCCGAAGCTCATTCCGAAGAAATTCCGCATGCCAGAAATTCTCAAGTGCAATGGGACCACTGACCCTAAAAAGCATGTCACTTCTTAAACATGTGCAATAAAGGGGAATGGCTTAGAAGATGATGAGATTGAATCCGTTCTACTGAAGAAATTTGGAGAAACTTTATTGAAAGGGGCGATGATACGGTACCACAATTTGCCGCCCAATTCTATCGGTTCCTTCTCCATGCTTGCAGTTTCTTTCGTGAATACACATGCCGTAGCAATAAAGGTTGCGACTAGGAAGTCGGACTTCTTTAAAGTGAAACAAAAATACGACGAATTGTTAAGGGAATTCGTATCTCGATTCCAGATGGGACACATGGACCTACCCTGGTCATAGATGATTGGGCTGTTCAAACCTTTACTCAAGGTTTGAACGAACAAAGTTTGGTGGCATCACGACAACTAAAGCAGAATTTAATTGAATTTCCAGCGGTGACTAGGCCGATGTACATAATCGGTACGAGTCAAGTCAGGGTCGAGGATGATCAATTGGGGACCTCTTCCGGTTATCCAAACAGGCCCATCGACAGAATTCAAAGGGACATCGATGCAGAACACCGGTCGAACATAGATCGGTATCAACCATACATCGGAGATCGTAGACACAACGGCCTAGGACGTAATCCCATTCGAAATGATCGAGGGCAGAGCTCCCGAGGGCTCATGAGAAAAAGGGCTTCGATAAACATGTCGAGCCCACAGAAGTTCCCCGATTATCATAGTATAACTTCAGCATCGACGCATAAGGTATTGTATCATCCATTGGGAGAATCACCAATACTAGATGGCCTAGACCCCTACATAATGATCCAGCTCAAAAGAACCCTAATCAAATATGCAAATATCATGGTACCCATAGTCATAGAACCGAAGACTACAGACAGCTGGGGGGGGGGGGGGGGGGGGGGGATGGACTGTCTATTTAACGAGGGTCACCTCCGAGAATTCATGAGAGATCGAGCTAAAAATCACTTCAGAGACAGGGACGCAAACTGGAAGAACGAGCAAGAAGAACCACAACACGTGATTCACATGATCGTTGGTGGGGTTGACATTCCCCAAGGCTCGTGTTCAAATGCACCAAGGCGTCGATCACCAAGGAAAAGAGAACTCGAGACTATGTACCAGAAGGCACCTTGTCGTTTAATGACGAGGAAGCAGAGGGGATCTCACAACCCCACAATGATGCATCGGTAATCTCGATCTTTATGAATAAAATTCATCTTAAACGTGTTTTAATTGATCCAGGGAGCTCGGACAATATTATTCGATTGAGGGTCGTGGAGCAGCTCGGTCTATATGATCAGATCGTGCCCGCAGCTTGGATTCTAAATGGTTTCAACATGGCAAGTGAAACAACTAAAGGTGAAATCACCTTACCAGTAAATGTAGTCGGGACTATTCAAGAAACAAAGTTCTATGTGATCGAGGGCGATATGAGGTACAACGCACTGCTCGGAAGACCCTGGATTCCCAACATGAGGCCGGTCCCCTCAACCCTTCACCAAGTGCTAAAATTCTCGACACCTAATGGAGTAAAAATGGTGTATGGAGAACAATATTTTACCAAAGAGATGTTCGCGATCTATGAAGTAATACCGGTATCGGCACTTTCATCAACAAAGGGATCGGAGTTAAAAGAAAAGAAAGAGGTCAAATAACAACCACAGGTACCAGCCTCGACCCAATCAGAGGAACGAGGGGCAGACGAGGATGATGAATATTGGATTCCCCGATCCTTCATAATTCCCAATGACTCTGATGCCACAAAATCAACGGTCAAAGAGCTGGAGCAAGTCACGCTGATCGAGTATCTACCTGCGCAAAAGGTATACCTGGGCACGGGGTTAACACCCGAGCTCAGGGAAAAACTCATTAAATTCCTCACCAATAATATGGATTGTTTTAATTGGTCCCACTTAGATATGACAAGGATCCCATCGGAGATCACTACACATCGACTGAGCTTGGACACGAAGTTCCGCCCAGTAAAACCAAAAAGAAGGCCCCAGTTCGAGGTAAAACATGCATTCATCAAGGACGAGGTAACCGAACTTCTCAAAATAGGATCCATTCGGGAGGTAAAATATCCTGAATGGTTAGCAAACGTAGTTGTAGTCCCTAAGAAGGGAAACAAACTTAGAATGTGTGTGGACTATAAGGACTTAAACAAAGCATGCCTTAAAGACTCCTTTCCGTTGCCGAATATCGATCGCACGATTGATTCCACGGCCGACCACGATATCCTTAGCTTTCTCGATGCCTACTCTGGGTACAATCACATACAAATGAATCTGGAGGATCAGGAAAAGACTCCGTTCATCACTAAGTACAACACCTATTGTTATAATGTAATACCGTTTGGACTAAAAATTGTTGGTTCTACTTATCTACGCCTAATAAATCGAATGTTCGAAGAACATGTAGGTAAATCAATGGAGGTTTATATTGACAATACTAGTTAAGTCCCTGCGAGGAGAGGACCATTTGAAACATTTGCAGGAGACCTTCAACATACTAAGGAAGTATAACATGAAACTCAACCACGAGAAATGTTCATTCAGGGTCGGTTCGGGCAAGTTCCTCGACTTTATGGTGTCAAATCAGGGGATCGAGATCAACCCCGATAAAATCAAGGCAGTCGAATACATCACAGTCGTGGATAATGTTAAGGTCGTACAAAGGTTAACAGAGCGCATAGACGCCCTAGGTCGATTCATTTCGAGGTCCTTAGATAGAAGTCACCGGTTCTTCTCACTACTTAAAAAGAAGAACAATTTTGCATAGACTTTAAAAAGAAGAACAATTTTGCATAGACCCCGGAATGCCAAGAATTGGAAGAACTAAAATGATACCTCTCGAGCCCACCACTGCTTCATACTCCAAAAGCGGAAGAGCAACTCTACTTATACTTAGTAGTCTCAAAAATCACGGTAAGTGAGGTCTTGGTTTGAGAAGAGTAAGGTACGCAATTTCCTGTTTACTATGTTAGACGAACCTTAGGTGAGGTCGAGACTTGGTACACATACTTAGAAAAATTAGTGCTTGCACTATTAAGGCGCCTCTAGAAAATTAAAACCATATTTTCAATGTCTTAGAGAAATTGTTTCTTTTCCAAATATTTCATGCCTTAGAGAAATTTTTACTTTACAATTTCATACTTTTGATCTATTGGAAACATGCTTAAGGGGTTGATCATGACTGAAGTTAAAACAACTAACCCCACACTCAGGGACTGCTATCCATAAAATTGACATAATTGAATTACTAAAGCCTCGAGATCGTAAGACCTTAAAAAAGGCAACCCTCGATTTTATAGGCCACGGCCACCCCACTTGGGGACTGACACTTCAAACAAGTTCGAAGTGTAACCGGGAAACAAGACCAAGAGGCGAATCCCAAGCTAAAGGCTACCTCCAAATCAACACGGTTCGGAGACGTCCAAATTTCGTAGTAAAACAGGCCTCCAAATATTTTCACAAAACCGGTTAAAAAGGCTACCCTCGGCAAAATTACAAAGGGTTTCGATCACATCAACCCTAAAAAATCCTAAGGGGTACTGAATTGTTCGAACTCTCGAACAATTTTATTTCATGCTAAGGCATAATGAACAAAGGGTTTCGATAACATCGACCCACGAAAACCCTAATGGGTACTGATTTATCTCATGCTAAGGCATAACAAATTTTTATATGATTAACTTTTTAAAGCCGAAAAGGGAGAAAAACCATTCTTTCTTAAGGTCGATATGCCATATCGGCCTAATTCAAGAGCCTAAGAGCCATTTTAATTTTGAGTTCGAGAATTCATCCTCGCTCAACTAAAACCTAAGGGTCACCCTTTTTCGAGTTCGAACAAGCACTCACTCGATTATAAAGACTACACTAGTCCGACTTCGATGAAATTACCTAAGCTTCAAATTTATGAACAAAATTTTCATAAGGCATGAATGAAACAGAATTTTTCACAAGGCAAAAAATGAAATAAAGACAAGTTGGAAAGAAAAGAGATTTATATATATATGAGGATAATTACGAGGACCGATCAAGGTCCTACACAAAAAAATAAAATAGAAAAATCCTAAGGTTCCTAACTATTCTCGGGGGAAGCTTCTTCTCCATCAGGGTCCCTCCCGCTCTCGGACCCGCTTTCACTCCCGGCGACATCGGCATCATTGGAGGAGGCCAATGCCCTAGCCTCGGCTTCAAGCCCTTTCTATATCATCAGTGAGATCGAAACCTCAGGCATGGATCTCCTCTAAGGTTTCCCTCCGAGATTGACACTTGGCGAGTTCGGAAACCCAGTGTGCTCGAGTTTGAGCGGCCTCAGCAGACTCTCTTACTTGGGCTTGAGTAGCTTCAGCATCGGACCGGTAGACGACCACGATTGCCTCCGCATCTGCCTTAGCTTATTCAGACTCAGATATATCCTTTGCAAGTTTGGCGGCCAACCGAGCCTCGAGCTCTTCAATTTTCTTGGCTTGTGCCAAACTCTTCTCCTTCATGCCCTGAAGTTGGCTTTCGGCTGACGACATCTGAGTCGAGCAACTTCCTTCTCTAAGGCAAGGCTGTCCATATTTTGTTTCCATCCCAAGGTCTCCGCCTTTATCATATTGACCTCTTTACGAAACTACTCGATCCTCTCGATCTTCTACTAAACCTGTAAGATTGAAGTGTTAGCCATAGTTCCCGAACCGATGCCATGAGCTTATAAGATTTTCATTACTTGCTCAATTAGGTCGGTTTGTTCCTTATAATCCACAGACAACTCAACTCGAAGATTCTTGATCTCCTCTTCTTTTTGCCCACCGAGAAGTGTAAGGGCATTCCTCTCCTCGGTAAGCCTTTGAATGTCGGCCTCATAGTGACTCAACTCAGCTCGAGGTCGAGAAAATGCTTCCTAATGAAGTGCTGAGGCCTACACAGAAAGAAGAAAGGAAGTTAGACATAAAGAGAAAAATAAAAACAAGTGCAGTACTAACAAGGGAATTCAAGGCTTATTCTATTCAGAGTTTGTTGTGCTTCGTTAAAAAAGCTCGATGCCTTGCCTGAGACCTTCTTGGAAACCTCAAAGTTGCTCAGGTCGGTAGCATCCTCGACCCCAGTAAAGTAATCACAAAAGGGGTCCTCTCTTCCGTGGGCTCCCTCTATGGAAGGGGCCTTCAAGGTCGATCCTCCTGAATCATCTCCTCAGAGAATTAAGGGAGCAACGGGGAGCCTCCAATTTCTATTTCTCCAAGTGGGACACTTGGGGTGTTCTCTCCATTTCGAGGGGCCTCGAGACCAACCTCTACAGTCGTACCCACCGTTTTCTCATTACGGTGGGAGGCATCTTCCGTCCTCAATGACTCGGGGACTTCGTCCAAGTCTTTTCCCGAGACCCCCTCATCTTGATATGTAGTCTCTGCAACCTTCACCGATTCAGTGACCTTTGGGGCCTCGGTGTTCATCCTCACTCGGGCCACCAGCCCGAGCCATCTTCCTCCACCTCTTCCTCGTCCCTAAGGATTTTAATTGACTCAGCAGGCAAGGGGACAATGTCCTTATTCGGCTTATGAACCACATTTTTCTTGGATTCTGGACCCTCAGAGGTTGAGGTCACTTTCCTTTTCTTATCCTTCGCCGGTTTAGGTACCGGGATCGAAGTCTCATCCTCACCAGATGGGGGCCTCATGACAACATCTTTTCCAAGGCAAGTATGAAAGGAAATTAAGTAAGTTTGGAAAAAACATTTTAACGGAATCATCAAACACATGAAAAGAGGCTTACCATGATTTTTGGCCTCCTATCGGCCCTTTGATAAGTCGCTCCATGCGCGTTCAGCATACGTCAACGTCGAGACTAGGTCCCTGACCTAGCTTTTGAGGTCGAGGATGGCACCGGTCATCCATGAAGCGTCTACATAAAAAAGAACGTCAATAAACTAGGGAGAGTCCCAGTAAAACAAATAGAAGGGGATCGTACTTACGTTTCATATCCCACTTCTCGGGAAATGTCATCTTCTTAACTGAAATTAGGTCCGAGGTCTTCACCTTGACGAATAGACCCATCCAGCCTCGGCCCTTATCCTCGTCTATGCTGGAGATGAAGACTTTGGTGGCTCGACATTGAAGCTTTATTAACCCGCCTCGGTAAATACAAAGGCTGTTAACCTAATGAGGTGGTTGAGGGTGAAGGGGAGCCCGTCGACTTTGCTCGAGAAACTTCGGAGCAATATGACGATCCTCCAAAATGAGGGGTGAATCTGACCGAGGTTACCTGGTACTTCCTGCAGAAGTCCACGATGATTGGGTCAAGAGAACCCAATATGAAAGGATAAGTGCAAACACTCAAGTACCCTTCCACGTGGGTAGTAATAGCCTCCTCTAGGGCCGGTATCACCACCTATTTGTTCTGCCAGTTGCAGTCCTCCTCTACTTTGTCAATGTAGCTCTTAGGTATCGAGCATATATACCTCGATACTGACTCGCAACGACCGTGGACCGATGAAGTTTTCTCGTTCTTGAAATCAGAGTTGACTACCCCCCCCCCCCCAGGAATACATTCCCCAAGGTGGGGTTTGACCGGCGCTTTCCCGCCGGCCGGTTGAGAAGATGAAGCAGTTTCTTTTTGTGGTACCGTTTTTGACGTTTTTGCCATTTGATTTGAGTTTGAAGAAAGAAGAATATAATAGTACTTGATGATTAAGGAGAGTTTAACAATGAAACTTGAAGATTTTGTAGAATGGAAGAACCTAGAACTGTACCACCAGTCGACACACATTAATAACTTGGAGAACTGTACCGACGAGACGTTTCAGTCACCTTCGTCGCTTACGTCACGAGTGTGACGTCATGATAGGTCAAGGTAAAAATCGAAGGCTCAATTCGTTTCTTGTCATTACACTCCAAAAAATGAGGGGACTATCTATATACGGTTAAAATTGGCCCCACCCGATTTTACTATTTGATCGAGACTAGGGAAATGTATCGAAGGTCGGCGCCGTAGGAGATCAGGCCAAGGCATGAGGACAAGGTATCGAGTTCAGAATTCGAGGTACTTGTCGAGATTGAAGCCAGTAAGAATCGAGACCAAACAAGGTATACATCGATCAAGATCGAAGATAACATAATAACAGAAAGCGAGATATCCGTGACTGGTCGACAATCATGGAAAAAATCTCGGAACTGATCGAATACAGAGCGGTTGTTTAGCTAATGTCACGACCCAATTTAGGATCATGACCGGCACATAGGAGCAAGTTCCCCCAAGTAAGCCTCATCAGTATTTTACAGAAAATCGGACAGAGTTTTTCCTATTTTTGGACTACCCCAAATATTTCTCTGTCTTAAATCAATAACCAAACATCCTAATATCAATCTAAATGACAATGACTTTATCAATCAACCAAAACAAATATCTCCGCCAACTAACAGTTAGAAATACTACTTTATCTCTATCTTTGATAAGAATGAGCGATACTCAACATAAATCTATAATGACAAAAGAATACTTAAGACACTAAAAGAATGACTATGGAGCGACTCTAAGAGTTCAAAGAAAAGAGCATAACAATAAATAAAATCTCCGCCCACGCGAACAAGTGCGAGGCTCACCAAAACTATTAACTTGTGTGATCTAATTAACGAAATCCTCGCACGCGTCAATTACTGTCTCTGTAAATAAAATTAGCGAGGAATGAGTCTCTAGCTCAGCGAGTAATAACACTTAACCACAACCGTTTTTATTGGGGGCAAATAAGAAAACATGTTAGCATATATATCGAACATAAAATATCATAAGAATGCCATTTGCGGAAACAATAAACAATAATCAGTCTCATCATGTTTTTCATGTAATATAAATCAATTGACAATTAGGTAAAAAGCCCGATAAATACTGTGTAATATCATTATTCATGTTTGGGAGGTTTCAGTGAATGGATCATGTAATCGGTAAAGGACTTCTTCGGAAGAACTCAAAAAAATAACGATAGTCCTTACTCAAGGGAAATCAATAACGGTATGCTAGTTCTACCTTCCCACTAAAGAGGGTTGTAACGGTAATCGGTAATTACAAGGTACACCAGGTCCAACGAACCTGCAGTTAGCAACGAGATCCTTCAAAGTCTACTCCCATTTATACTTGTCTTTGTAATCCATATATAATCGGTAACATATTCATATTAAAATTCATGTGTAAATCATGCAAGTTATGAAAACACAAATTGTGGTAAGATTACTACTCACAGTACTCATGCCGAAATGCCTGGTTCACCTCGAGCAATTTGTACAACTTCCTCCAATCAATCTATAATTACATAATATCGATCTCATGTTAATTTTTATGTTTAAGTTAATTCATAGCTAATTTAGAATACCCAACTCTCGAGGTTCCATATTTGACTCTTAATTCGCAAAATTATATTTACCCACGAGATGAGTAATTACTTATCTATTAACTCTAACCTATTCATATAATTTATTAACCCAATTTCATAAAGTTCTATTGATTCTTTAGTAAGAAAATTCTCAATTGTGTGAATGAACTAGTGTAATTTCTATTACTCTGTAGAATCTTCCAATCGTGAGAATCGAAATTAAAATTTACCAGAATAAGAAGTTCAAGAAATACCCGTAAGACACAGTTAATGCTTAATATTTCTCAACGGTTATAGCTATGGTTCCAACGCACTGCGCCAGCTTCTTCCTCCTTCTTTCCTCTTTTCTTTCGTTCTTCCCTGCTGGTTTGTTATTTTCCGATTCCTTTTAGCTTCTGTTGTGGGTTTAAAGCAGAAAATCCCTTTTCCCTTTTCCCCTTTTCCCATTCATCTTTTTTTTTGCCAGACAATGGGCTTCGACCCTTTTTATTGAATCCTTATCATTTTGTTTTATTTATTTATTTTGTTTTTATTAGTTAGTTTCTGTTATAAAATAACGTCTTTATAGTAAAGAAACCGAAGACAAGTATAGAGAGAGAGATTGATGTCTTATTCAACTTTCAAACTGATGTACATAATGAACTGAAATCTCCTCTATTATAGAAGAAGGAAGCTGCTACGGCAAACTGTTGTGTAAGCTGCTACTGCAAGATGCTGTGTAAGTTGCTTGTAAGCTGCTACTGCAAGCTGCTGTGTAAGCTACTGCAGGCTGCTGTGTAAGCTGCTTGTAAGCTACTACTGCAAGCTGTTGTGTAAGCTGCTACGTACAAGACATAAATAATCTTCTACCGGGGTAACATTTATCCATAACGGAGTACCGAAATGATAAGCTTCTGAAGAAGCTTATGAACATCCATAATATATATTTATAACACTCCCTCTTTGATGTTTATTAAAAGATAATGTGCTTCATTAAAACCTTACTAGGAAAAACCCAATGGGAAAAAATCCTAGTAAAGGAAAAAGAGTACACATATTTAGTAAAACGCATTGCTAGGTGCCTCATTAAAAACCTTATAAGGAAAGCCCTGTGGGAAAAAAACCTTAGTAAGGAAAAAAGAGTGCACCGCATATTTTACTCCCACTGATGAAAACCTTGTTTCAAATATTTGAGTCTCTGCATTCCAATCTTGTATACCATCCTTTCAAAAGTTAAATTTGTAGAGAATATTATCCACCACTATTTTCGATTGATTTAAATTAATCTCATCAAACCAAGAAGCTGCTGCAAATTATTTTATCGAGTTGCTTGCAACCTGCCTATGTCAGTTGCTTTTAGATAAACTTCAATGGAGTACTAAATCGATAATCTTCTTCAGGAAGATTATCTAGAGTAGAGTAATAAATGGACATCCACAATAATATTTTCGTAATACTCCCTCTTAGATGTTCATTATTATGTGCCTCGTTAAAACCTTACTAAGGAAAACCCCGTGGGAAAAATCTTAGTCAAGGAAAAAGAGTACATTATACATTGCAAGCTGCCTCATTAAAAAACCTTACCAGGAAAAATCTCATTGGAAAAAAACCTGAGCAAGGGGAAAAGAGTACAGTGCATACTTCACTCCCCCTGATAAAGACGTTGTTTCAAATACTCAGGTCTCTGTGTAGGAAAAGAGCTATATCTTGCTAGTAAATTAATAGAAAATGCTATGCCGGGCCTTGTAGCATTAGCAAGATACATAAGTGCACCAATTGCACTAAGATAAGGTATTTCACGACCAAGGGGTTCTTCATCCTCTTCTGGAGCTCAGAAAAGATCCTTATTCACTTCAAGTGATCGAACAACCACTGTTGTACTCAATGGGTGCGCTTTGTCCATGTAAAAGCGTTTTAAGACCCTTTTCTATTTAGGCTGATTTGGATAAAGGTCACGTCCGTTAAATGTTCAATTTGCTGACCAAGACAAAGTTTTGTCTTTCCAAGATCTTTCATCTCAAATTCTTTCTTAAGATATTCAATTGCCTTTTGGAGCTCTTCTGGAATTCCAACAAGATTTATGTCATCAACATAAACAACAAGGATAACAAATTCTGATGACATTTCTCGAGACTTTGAACAATATGCTTTATGCATTTTAAATCCTTAAGAGATATTCATATAGATTTAATCAAATGAGTCATATAGGTTATGACTTGCATTTAAATGGCATGACATCTTCAGGTGTCTGGAATGCAGGTCCGATCCTCATAATCCTGTACAATATTGTGCACTATATTGTATTAAAGATATTATCAACGATCATTTTGTATCGGTTCCGGAGTGACATAACTTGTTGAGATCTCATCACTTCCCTTATTTCAGGTAGCTGAACTTCTTCTGGAGTTCCATGAAATGTTATGTCGTAGGCTCTTCTAGAGCTTATTTCCTCCTTATTATGATCATTTTGATCATTTTGCTCCTATCCTTTTCAAGGATTGTTACCTTTGGAACCGATTGGTCTACCACGCTTCATGCGTAAAGTAAACCCCATCCCTCAGGGACTTTAATTTCAATAGGAGCATTCGCAACTGAAATATGATATTTAATTTTGGATCAGCAAATGCTTCTGGCATTTGACTTGAATTATCTTCTGAGTGAGGATCATATTAATGATAATTCAATTCATATAACATATTTTTCAGCTGTTTATTTCATCTCCCAAATGTTAGAAAACTAACATATATCACCAATATTCTTTGGGAAACATATCTTTGTGCATTGTGGCAGAGAAAATAATCATATACCACACATCAAAAGATAGTAAAAATATTTGGTTTCTGATCTTAAACCAATTGTGAGGGAGGACTTATCATATTTTGTTGGTCTGATGCATACAAGTGATGTTGTATGCAAGTTAGAAAATCTTAGACCAACACACGAGGCTTTGTTCTCATAAGTGATAGTTTAGCCGTTAATAGGAGGTATTCAATGCTGAACTAGCTTGGATATAAACCAGCATCATTAAGATGAACTTATCTTGATTTCATAATCTGAAATTTATGCTCTTAATTGATAAAAGCAATTTCAAATGCCAAACTGCCGGTTGACAATAATTACATATGTAACCATATCATATATGCATCTATAAGTGGTTCGCATGATAGGTGAATGAGCCCATATTCACCTTTCATATATTTCAGAATTCAGAGGTTATAGCTCCAACTTTAGCTGGTATAATCAAGTTATTTTGAGAACAAGCAATACAAGAGAATTCTTGAAGAATCTTCTAGTTCTTCAGTATATGCTTATCTGAATTCTCAAATAGCTCATCTAAAAATGACAAATAGAAACTTCAGGTTTATCATGGCATGTGCTATCTCTTAGTAAACTTCTGATTTACTATGTCATAAGCTTTTGCATTAAACTTCTGATTTATTGTGGCTACTTTTGTATCAGCGAATTCCTGATTTACTGTAGCTACTTTTGCCTCAGTAAAATTTCTGGTTTACTGTGACTGCTTTTGCATCAGTGAAATTCTAGTTTATTGTGATACATAATGTAGTACAAATTGAAAAATAAGGCGGGTAACTTCTCACATATATATTATTTTACCTCCTATGATTGTGGAAACATGAAGATTATCAATCTTCCAATCGTTTGTAGTGATAGCCATTTGTATTAGTAAACCTCAGGTTTACTACAACATATGTTTTGACCATAATCATATAATATGAATGACATATTTATATATAAACTCTTCTATAGCCTTCATTTATTATCCACAATCTAATACTTATCAGACACTACTGGTGTCATGTGTCTTCTAGACAAACAATTAGCTCTTCAGGAGTTGTTGATATATTTTGTACTATCAAATATTGCTCAGACACTTCTGGTATCATGAGAGAAAAGCATAATCAAATAACCAATATAAATCTAATTCTAAATTTATAAATGACGAAAATAATTTTAATATTTCTACCACTAACTTTGTGACAAATATCTCCTTCAAGGAGAAATACCATTAACATCTAAAAAAATTGTATCAATGCAGCAACCACACAACATTGCATCCTTTAAGAAAAGATACACGGGTTGTTATTTCCTTCGGGGAACTCAATAACTAACCATAATGTACATGTGGTTGTAGTAGAAAGCATTCGACAAGAATGCTTTTGCCTTAGAATGATACTTAATAAAATTATCCAAGATATTTTATGTACAACAGGTACGTGCGACAATGATCTTTATGCCACAAATGTGCTTCAAAAATAACTTTGAATAGTTCATTATTTTATTTAAGCACAAAAAGACATAGTTTCATAATATTTTCCTACTTCAGGAGGAAATTTCAATTGTGTTACTTCTTCAAGAGAAACTTTAAAATACGAAATATTGAGTATATATTCTCTCAATCATATTACCTCTTATGGAGGTGAATTGTAATATATTTACATCAAGAGCGCGTTCATATTTACGAGCTTTATTAATATTATCGCATTCACTTCAGGGAATGGATTAATATTTATCAAAATTTCTCATCCTTCAGGGAATGGAACATAATTATCGGAACGTGCATCAATCACACCAAATTGTGTGATGGATTAGAACCTCTTTTAAGATAATGCTACTTCAGGAGCAAATAGAGGCATGCAAGTAATATAGAGAAAATTTCTCTAACTTATCTTTAATTGTAACCATAGAAAGCCTAAATTATCACTTCTGGTGGTCATAGGCATATACCACTTCTGGTGGTTAACAAAACTTATTACACTGAGATATACGAAACATAACCACTTCCGGTGATTGTATATTTCTTGCAAACTTTGCTGGAGTTTAAGTGAATCTAATAATGTTACCCATTTTGTAATCCTTTATTAAGATAATCAAAAGAAAAATAAGTACCAAAACAACGACTGTATAAGTATACGTAGCCCCCAATCGTTTTCCACAGAAACTGCTGGGGTAGTCTCGCCATCATATAATAGCTTAAGTAAATTTTTTTTCTCTTTCTAATTTCACGAGATCTCATCCAAGTAAAATGACATCTACATCATTAGTTGGCTAGAAAGACGTGAATCACATACATGATAAACATATATTTAGAACAAGAAAGTTCATACCTTGGATACTTTCAAAGATTTGCCCGATATGGAAGAGTCTCGTGCTGATAACGTGTTATAAAATAACAACTTTATAGTAAAGAAACCGAAGTCAAGTATAGAGAGAGAAATTGATGTCTTATTCAACTTTCAAACTGATGTACATAATGAACTGAAATCTTGTCTATTTATAGAAAAAGGAAGCTGCTGTGTAAGCTGCTACTGCAAGCTGCTGTGTAAGCTACTGCAAGATGCTGTGTAAGCTGCTTGTAAGCTACTACTGCAAGCTGCTGTGTAAGCTATTGCAAGCTAATGCATAAGCTACTTGTAAGTTGCTACTGTAAGCTGTTGTGTAAGCTACAAGCTGCTGTGTAAGCTGCTACTGCACCAGACATAGATAATCTTCTACTGGGTTAATATTTATCCATAACTGAGTACCGAAATGATAATCTTCTTCAGGAAGCTTATGAACATCCATAATATATATATTTATAACAGTTTCTTCTTCTTCTTCTTATTATTATTATTATTATTATTATTATTATTATTATTATTATTATTATTATTATTATTATTATTATTATTATTATTATTATTATTATTATTATTATTATTATTATTATTATTATTATTATTATTATTATTATTATTATTATTATTATTATTATTATTATTATTATTATTATTATTATTATTATTATTATTATTATTATTATTATTATTATTATTATTATTATTATTATTATTATTATTATTATTATTATGACCAATACACCCTTATTAAAAAAATATAGGGTATTACAGCTAATCATGAGATTTTCTTCTATAATTAGAGTTATACCATAAGTAGAATTCCTCTACTATATAAAGAGGAGTTCTAATAATTTGTAACACACATTGTTCTCGCATAAAAAAGCAATATAGCAATAAGGGGGAAGCGCATCGATCAAAACTTTGGTTTAGGGTCCACTTGGTTTAAACGAAAGAAGATATCTTTCTAGCGATTCAGTTCCTAGAGGGTTCCAAACCTAGCCTTCCAATATGAGAGCGAGACAAGCAAGCCTGAATTCATCCAATGAAGGAAGTGACGCTTGCTACGATCAATATCCGAACAAGACCTTGACTTTGAATCTAGATGATGGGTGGGACCCCCTTTCCCGCGCGATTTGATCTTTAGCTTATACTCTCATGTTCATCAGCTTGCTTTATTTTTAACTGTTCTAGTGTCAACCAGTTCGACGACACTCTAGCTCGAGGGCTCAATTCGTATTAGGTGAAATCACGTGTCCTTAAAACCACATCATAAATTTAATTGTTATCTAATTTTATGGGTAAACAATGTCATTACACAATTTTCACATATTTATCTGATCAAAATAATTACTGAATCATCAATTTCACTCTCAACTCTTGGGGAGGGGAAGGGAGGGGGCTAAGAGTTTGGGGTAATTATATGGTGTTTTAGTTACCAAATGACTTTTGAAATTCTTTTTTTTTTTTCATTTTAATTATATTTTATATAATATGCTATTTGTTACAAAGTAAACTTTATTTACATGATATTTTAATTTCTTAATTAAATTGATATCGAGAATTACACTATAATTTTACTATGAAAAAAATAAGTCGTTAAAATTACTAATATCATAAAATTATTTGACTATGTAATTACTATTTTATTAACTTACTCTTAAGATATTGAGGGTGGCACCGCCCTTGATAGGGAGTCCGCAGTTTGATTCGCGCTAGGTATTAATACTAGTATATACGTTAATAGGTACATTATCTAGTATTTTCCCTTCTAAGTTTTTCTATTAATTGATTAATTCCTGCTGTATCTTTTTTAAAACTCTATTACAGTAGTAATTAGTAATTGGTGGTGACATTTTCTTTTTTCTTTTTACAAAGTATATCTGAACGTTAAACAAAAACAACCCTCCCCCTACTTCCGCTGCCCCTCCGCCAGTTCACCACCGCCTCCCGACCTCCCGTCACCGTCGTGCTTCTGCGAGTCGCGCCGCAAGTCGCCACCACCGACTGCCATTCCGTTAGCGATCTCTGTAACTGTAAGTCGCTCTCTTCGAAAACTTTATCTGGCCCTATTTCTCTTTTTCTTTTTGCTTCAAATTTCTAGCCCTATTTTAGCTTTGTAGTCTATTTTGCTTGTATCGTGCTTGATATGTAATATGATTCCAATGATTTGTGTTGTCAGATGGAGAATTCAAATACTCCAGCGTTTGAATCGAACCCTGCCGAAGCTGAAACTGAGCAGCCGCCAACAGCTCCACCTTCTTCAAGTTCCGGTAGCCTCCTCTTCCTTAATCACTTACCAATTTATTTGTGGTTATTTGAGTTCTCTCATAAATTCTTTTCTCTGCTAATGGTTAATTGCTTTAAAAAAATTAGACTTTTGGCCGCTCGGACAATGTTAAAATTTTATGGTATCAAGCTTCTGTGTAACAGTTATTTTTGGACCGAAGTACACAATATCCACCAAATTACAACATTGATGTGAACCAGTAAAGTGTACTCCAGCGCTGAAATCACAATTTAACTTCGTAGAGTATTATTACGAGATTAGTAATTTGGAATTACAACTAAGCTCAACAAGTATTACTATTCTGATTAGCTGTAGCCCTTCAAATCTCGTCAAACACGTGATATTAAATTATACAAGGCTCTACCAAAAAGATGCTGTGGGAACTTAACTCATCCAACTTGTTTCTCTAGTTGTAAAAACAACTACTACGTTTCAATCTTAAGTAAGTCGGGATTCAGCAATGAATTCTCACGGACCATGCCGTTCTATTTAAGCTCATCTCTAGTTGCAATGAAAAGAAAAAAACTTTTCAAGTCCATATGTTTGGTGTCCAGGTGATCATCTTGAGCTTGTCATTGGACATGGCTGTTGTAACTAATGTTCCATTAAGTACTGGTTTTGTTAGTATCCCTGGTTTTGCAGATATCCATGTATCCTACGTTAGCAATGTTAATCCTAAGTTCCTTTTCTATTCTAGCTTGTTTCTGCATTCTCTTGTCAATTTACTGGTTCATTTTTTCTTCTTCTTATTATACTTCTGTTTCCTTTCTTCTATTTGCAGTATGCAATTTTTTCAAGAAACCATCCAAAGGCAAAAATATCAGAAAGCGTCCTACGGTTGTGGAGGGGGGGAGTGACGATGCAGAAGGTGAAAGTTCAGTCATATATACCAAGAAAAAGCCAGCCATTGCGGATAACAAGCTACGCTTTTCTACTGGAGCTTCAAAATGTAACAAGGCTACAGAAGCCAATGTTGATTCAAAAGCTCCAGTTTTTCATTTTGAGTCCTCTAAAGAAATTCAAGTTCAAAATGATAGTAGAGCAACAGCCACTTTAGAAACTGAGACCGAGTTCTCTAAGGATGCCCGAGCCATTCGGGAGAGAGCGTTGAAGCAGGCAGAGGAGGCTTTGAAAGGAAAAAGCAAGACCGGTGGGGATGAGAAATTGTACAAGGGGATGAATCATTATACTGATTACAAAGCTGGTTTGAGAAGAGAACATACAATTTCTAGTGAGAAAGCTGGTGGAGCGCATGGTCCTCTCAGGGCTTCTGCCCACATTAGAGTTTCAGCAAGGTTCGACTATCAGCCAGATATTTGTAAGGACTACAAAGAGACAGGATATTGTGGATACGGGGACTCTTGCAAATTTATGCATGACCGGGGAGATTATAAGTCTGGGTGGCAGATTGAAAAAGAGTGGGATGAAGCTGAGAAAGAAAGGAAACGAAAATTGGCTATGGGAATGCTCGACGAGGATGATGAGGATGCTGAGAAGAGTGATGAAGATGATGATGATGCCTTACCATTTGCTTGCTTTATCTGCAGAGAGCCTTTTGTTGATCCCGTTGTGACCAAATGCAAGCACTACTTCTGTGAGCATTGTGCATTAAAGGTAATTTCATTGACCTTTTTCTCTTGTTTGCTTTATCTCATTATAGAATCTGTGAACACCAACTCCTTTATGTACCTTTTCCATTCCTCTTGATTTTAACCTACTCCTCTTCTTTTTAATCATTTCCTCTTTTTTGAGGTGGCAATAGAGTTTTACCCCCTCCCTCTTCCCCAATCGCAACCACCTAAAAAGGAAAGGAATGCAGTAGAGTGGACCTTCTTGGTGCATATTGCCCTTAATGTGCCCTTTTTTGGTTTTCTTCATTATTGTTTTTTTATATACAGTGCAACTATAGTCAGGAAAAATGTTGTCTATATGTTGAGAGATTTGACACTAGGATGTAAAAGTACCAACTGAAATAGGCAAGAGTTACTTCTCCAGCAAGTATTGGAATTTACCATTTTCCTTAAGTGAAACTACCCCTTGCGTTGGTTGGGCTTTCGACACACAGTAGAGACTACTGAAATCAATTTGAGCTACAATCACCTCGGGCGCACAGATGTGACTCATATGAATTGTTAAATATTTGAAATGTACTTCTCATGGCAGATCCCAAGTAGTAATGGTAGAGACCTGCTCTCCAAAGCGATGGATATGAGATTCCCCCTTAGTATAAAGCAGATTCTTTCACTTGTATTTTTCTCTTATGTGAAGTGATCGTAAACAGCTATGACTTATTTCACTTCTATTTTTCTAGTAATCTTTCTTTTTTTGGGGTTTTTGTGGTTAACAGCACCATGCGAAGAACAAGAAGTGTTTTGTATGCAACCAGCCAACGCTTGGAATATTCAATACAGCATTTGAAATACGTAAGAGAATGGCGGCTCAAGGAAAATGATGGATCTTCTGCCCATCAATGTTGTTAAAAGTCATTGCTTCATCGCTCAAAGCGATGCGAAGCAAGGGGTTATTGCTTCACAGATGAAGTCATGCGCTTCAAACACGATTGCACAATGATCCAAATGAGAAGTGGTCGGTTCCTTGAATCTCAACTTTGAGGAGTTGGACTAATGTACGCATTACTGTATAGTGGGTGCTGAAATTTAGTTATATTAATTTCAATTTGACTACTGTAGTACTAACTTGATATATGTTTGGTATTTTTGTTGTGCTTCACGCTTTACTTCTTGCTTTTCGCTTCTAGCCTCATAGACACTGTCGCCTTTTTTATGCTTTCCGATTTTAAAAGCTGAAACTCGTATTTCGCTTTACTGTAAGTACGTACAACTTGTATATCCTGGATTTAAAATTTATGTCCTTAATTAGTTTTCTTGCTAAAGCTCATTACTGATTCTCAAACTGCTGTTGTCCACCTTCATGTGTGGAACTCTTTTGTTGACAAGTGCTTACATGTTCAGAACATATATGCTTATAAAGATGACTTTAATAGAAGCATACTTGCTTGTTTTGGACAAGGTTGGGAATATTATAGTGCCAACCCAACTCTTAAAGTAATTTTTCATATTTTATCTAGTGAATCTGTTTCCCCCCCAGATTTTTCAACAGTTTGCTAATTGCTATCACGTGTAACGATGAATTGACCCACGCTACAAGAAAGTCAACAAATCCAATGGTGAGTTTTAAGTGCCAAGTTTACTCTTGCATGTCATCTTGATAGTGTCACATGCATTAGCAAGCAAATAATTATTAGACAGAAAGCAATCACTGTTCCATTAATCTGGGTGACTCTTAACATAGGCCTTATTCAGCTATGTGCTTTACCAACATGAATAAGCCTGGAAAGGAAGGGCTTCTTTATTCCAGATCTCAATCCTTGAAATTTCATTGCCAGGTGCTTTGGCTCTATTCAACAGCATCACCAACTCTAGCTGATCAAATCTACACTGAATCTAATGCTTCTGAAAGAGTTTTAAGCTACCTTTGGACTGTTTTTATGTATTTTCATTCCAATTATGAGAAACCAATGAGAAGAAAATGCTAAGCTGATTGTAGCTTATTTACATGTAACTGTAAGGAACTCTCCAATTTTCTGTTGAATTGTTAATACAAAGAATTTGATAGACACAGTACTAATATCATAGAAAGAACTTTCCTTTCTTTTCTCCTATTGTATACAAAGGATGGTTAGTGTAAACCAGAGGAGAGTGAGCGCATTCATCCACTATCTCTAAGCCTGTTATAGACAATAAAAATTAGCCATAAAAAAAAAATCCATGGCTGACAAGAATCAATTAAAAAGAAAAATGGAAAAGAAAATGAAAATCATCCTTTAGCTCATCTCTCATTGAACAAAAAGTTAGGAATCAGCAGTCCTCTAGAACAAAATCCGGTTAACCTGTGCGTCACGAGTGTATATATGCACGGACAACATCTATTATGGGGGTTTCACATATTGGACATTTTCCGGTGCCCCAAAGCAATTCATGGGCACACCTGAAACAGGTGCACATATGCCCACACCTGAAAAGAATGGATAATGACCAAGAGATTAATATTACTTGTTTCTTGTGTATTTTGAATTGCCTAAATGAAAATTCTTGCTGCAATCAATGCCAAGTACCTATAAAGGAGAGAATCAACTTGCGCCTCATAGCAAATACGACAATTTGCTCTGTTTGCACCCTTCTTATCTGAATTACTCCCAATCATTGGACCTGCATTACAAAAATGTTACTCTCTACTCCCTTTCTCTATATATCCAAAACAGGGAGGAAAAATAGAAAAGAAAAAGATCACAGGTATATGAAGTTCTATAAGTGAAGCCAGATCTTGGCACTTACTTTGTAGTTATTCAAAGTGTGCAAAGATTGAGAGGAGGAGGAAAAAAACCATGGTATGATGCAACAAATAGTTCAACAAGGTAAGCTTGTTCCCCCGGAAAAAAGTTCAATAAGGTAAAAATATAAGAAGTGAAACGACTTCACAGTATAGCTATTTCTTCTATCAAGTTTTTCTTACAGGTTATGAAGGGTTTTATGAAGTTAGAAAACACAAAAAGAATCAAATCGTTTTATGAACGATGATGGAGCTTAGTAAGCATCTTATATTCAGATTTCAGTAAACCAACTCACCTGACTGAGTTATTGCCGCTGCAACCTCCTGCTTAATGGAATGTTGTAATTTCATTTGCATGTTCACGCAGCTGTTTATTGATCTTCGTATTTCAAATATCTCTTGGTGGAGTTGCTCCATATGTCCTCGCAATTCATATATTAATTCCATTTCCTGTTAATGCCATGTTGTTATGACTAGTCTCAAACTCAGGAATATTTGGCAAGTCATAGTAAAAATCGGGGGGGGGGGGGGGGGGGGAACTTAAAAATTAAGGTGGGAACGGGGGGGGAGGGCATTTTT